>JAVJGJ010000047.1:5715617-5743622 GCA_035590215.1 Microhierax caerulescens | reverse complement strand
GCAAATCTGGAAAATTCACAGTTGCAGTAAGAGCAGCCCAAATAATCCTGCATATTCTGTATGTGCCTGCAATAACCTGTGAGATGTATGAAATGCAGTGTGAGGCTGAAGCTGAGATCCTTGGACAATTTGCCTTTCATGTTTGTTTCACGTACAAAGCACAAGCCCTGATCTGAGCATTGTACATCCCACAGATTTACACCACCCTTTGGGACTGAATTTATTACCAGCTCAAACAAAAATACAGAAACAAAGCCTCAGAGATACTCCCTCTCCAGTGGCTATCTAGCAGCCCCTTCCAAGAGACCCCCAGCTGCCCCCCTCCCTCTTATCTCCGCTAGAAGTAAGAAGGTGCGTTCGCCAGGGCAAGGCAGTTGGCACCGTGGGGTGAGAACGACGCGGTGGCAGACCCGTGGTCACGCAGCAGGATAGGACACGGTGTGTGTGTCCCCACGCCTTCACACGGCACGGCTCTGGGATGTGCGAGCTGGCTGTGGACCAGCAGCCTTTCTCAGCACGCAGCCTTCCAGGTGTGCTTTTGACTTGCTCGGTAAGGAAGAAAGTTCGGTTTTGCCCCATGGGGAACAGGAGTTTATTTTACTGAACAAGCCCAAGGGGGAAGCCTGCGATCAAAAGGGGGGAAAAAACCGCTGATGGGTAAATTAATAATACAATTCATTGTTTTACAAAGATGCTTCTGTGCAACTCTGGACTTAAAACTCTGTGAAATGACCAACAAGAACTCATCTCCAGTGTCCTCCTGTAAGTGGGGAGGGTTTGTGGATTTTAAGCTTCATTTCTCATTCTCTGCAGCACTAAAGTGGACATTTTGTGACGTCCTCACCAGCACTTGCAGTAGACATCTGCTGGCCAGGTTTGCTCGAATGACCACTGGCTGCCCAGGGAGGCGGTGGGGTCTCCATCCCTGGGGGTATTTAAAAGCCGTGTAGATGTGGTGCTGAGGGACGTGGTTCAGTGGTGGCCTTGGCAGTGCTGGGTTAGCGGTTGGACTCGATCTTCAAGGCCCTTTGCAACCCAAATGATTCTATGATTCAACAATTCTATAATGCCAGGGTTTTTTTTCAGGAAGAAAACTGGGTCAGCTGGATCTAGAGAAACGCAGGGGAGTAAATCTTGTCAAAACTCTACCTCTTCGTGTCGTACACGACAGCCTTCTGCCAGCAGCCCCTGCCTTGCCTCGTGCAACGACCCCCCAGCGCAGAGGTGCAGGAAGGACGGTGAATTGCCCTCCAGAGGTTGCCCCTGGCTTGTGCGTTTGGGTTGAACCCTAGGAACCTTATTCTTCAGGTACCTCTGGGGGTGTTTTCAAGGTGCCCCAGCCCAGCTCAGGTGGTGGGTTACAGAGCACCACGCCATGATCTCTGCCTGACTTCACCCCCACTCTCTTGAGTGCAGCCAAGCAATAGGAATGGTGCTTCAGCATCCAGCGTTCATGGCTCCAGGCTTGAAGAACAAGTTGGTGAACCCAGCGCTCATCTCAGACCTTCAACAGCAGGGCAGACGTCGTAGTGGTGGGCACGACAATACTTGGGTTCTTTTTCATGTCATTTTTCTGTTCTTGACAGTGCAGCTGTGCTCTGAAAAATTAATGGGGGGGTAGGGGATGTATTGCCCCCTCTTTCTCAGCAGGTCTGCTCCCCATGTATGAACCCAAACTTCTGGCTTTAGCAACTCAAATGCAGTATTACTGCACTTACTCCTCATTCCCTCTCGTCAGCAGAGCCGGGGCTGCAGCACTAGCAGGAAGGGGCTGCAGCACAGCAGAGCTCCAGCGGGTCCAGCCCTCCCCACCACTGCATGCCTCTCTCTTTCTTTGTATTACATGTCTGAACACCACTGCAAAAAGGAAGATCTGTGTCCTCTAATCAAGCAAAGAGCAGTTCCTCCTGCAGCATCTGCTACATTTATACCTGCAGGAAAACCCAGTTCCTTCTACCATTTGCACTGCGTGCCAGTGTGGAGGACCGCGAAGAAGGTACAGCGGGATAAATGTGATAGGAACAATATTGCTGAGGTTTTCTTCATATAAATGCAAGTTCTAAGCTACAGAACTTTGACATGTGATTTTTATTTGTTTATTTTATGACTTTTATTTCTATAGCTGGCTCTAAGACATCTACATTTGAAATTACAGGATTAAAGCAATTCTTTTCTTTGGGGTAAACTTGAACTGAAGCAATGCATGCGTATTTAAAATAAATACTAAATATTCAGGGCATTGTGGCAAACTGTTAGACAAGAGATTTGGTTTCCCTTATGTTATTATCTTCACCATTGTCAGTAATGTCTCTTCTTATCTCAAAACCACGCTACTGAAATTGAACTCTATCACCAAGTATATCTCACGTCAGTATGACTCAAGCTAAGAAGAACAGGCAGTGCCTTTTTCATTAAGCTTTGCTACAGTCTACTGCACTGTCAGGTTTTTTCTGTGAGGGTAGTTGTATCTTTTCAGAAAACTACTCCAAAGAAAGAAGATGAGTTTCACCAGTTTTCGCAGGAGTTGACCAAGGTAGAGCATTGTTTGTCCTGCTTTGCTGATGCAGAAACCCCATTCATTTTATAATTGCAAGCTAGAAGAAACAGCTTTTTTTAATATGTAGGCTTCTCAGTTGGAATAAGTATTCAAAGCATTTTGGAAAGGGAAGTGCTTGATTGTGAGTTAACTTTGGTTTAGGCAATGTCTTTGGAAACAAATCACTCTGGTAACAGCACAAAGACTTCAGGTGGCTCACAGCTGGTGTCGCTCACCTGGAGAGTTGGCGTGGTGTAGTGGAGTAGGTTGGAGAAAGAGGCCAGGGAATGCCAATTTCTCTGCATGTTTCCAGCCTGCCCGGTGACTTATGACAACTCTTCCAGTCTTTACTTTTCCTCTTTCACCTCTTTGTTTTTGAACACAGACCCTCTGGTTTGCCTCTGTCTCTGGGTTGTCTACCCTTATGTATGTGCCTCAACAGCACCAAGCGTGAATGGTCTAGGCTCTTGGTTAGAATCTTTTGGTGATATTGCATATAAATTCAAATCTAGCCATAAATTCAGGTTAAGTCATTAATGTAGGGGATCTGTAATACACTATATTTCCTATTAAGAGAGCTGACAGTCCACTTGAAGGTGGGAGAGGAGCTTTGCTCTGTGTTTATAGAAAGAAGACAGGGAGTTGTCTGTTCATCTCATTAAAGAACTGTGGAAACCACGTCAATTGACTCCGAAAATATCCAAATGACAAACCCTACTTTACAAAAACTTTTTATGCCTTCTTTTATTTTTCCTTTAGTCTTATAATGAACCACTCCAGTCACTTTCTAGTAGGCAAAACCTATTTCCTATGAGGTTTCCTTGCTTAGCGTTGTTGTTCTTGCAACCAAGACACACCAAGAAATGCAGCAGGAGAACTGGATCTCATTTAGTGTCATTACTGTAAATCCTTCAGGGAGGTGCATTCTAACCAAATCAAGGAAAATATACTTGATGAAAATGAACACATTAACAAGGAAACATACAAAAATGCAAAGCATCCTCAAAGAAAGGATGCACTACAAAATAGTTTTGTAGCAGAGTCTGTCTTGGCCTGCATCGGTTTCCTGTACCAGAGGAACCAGCGCAAGGGGCGCCGAGCACGGTGCTGCATTCCTCTGAGGACATGGCTGCAGCTCTCTGGAGGCTTGTCAGAAACCTACAGCAGCATCTCATTTTGTCCAGATAAAAGGGTGTTAGGTCAGGACCTTAGTTTCATTCTCTTTCTTCATCTTCTGTCATTTGGAAGGAAGTGGGAGCTTCCAAAGCTGAAGAAATAGGAGTCCTGGCAGTATTTGTTATAAAAGTCGTAAGCCTAAGACTTTCCTTTGTCCTAAAATCTGTCCTTCTGAGTATAGCTTGCTTCTGTGCAGAGGGGTAGCACAGGGATTGAGCATCACATAATGCTAATATGCTTTCGTATTACTGCATAAATAAGATTTAAGCTGCTAATATCCCCTTTCTAGCTCTCTGCATAGAGCTGAATTTTATATGCTAGCCATGAAAAGACTAGAGAAAAAAATATATGGTTGTGGCAGCAGCAGTCATATTTAAATAGAGGACTGTATTTAAATGAAGTGGAAATTAAAAGTGTGATAGCCATAACTGAGATGTCCTGATATTAAACATGTTTCAGAAATAATGCCAAAACCAGGCAATAAGTCAACAACCTTCTCTGTGCATGAGGTACGTGGGCTGTTGAGCTGCACCAACAAACTGATTCCACTTTGCTGGTTGCAACCATGAAGTGAAACACATCAGGTCTTGTGATACCAGCTCCCAGACTAAGGCCGTCGGTCCCTACCTGCCTCGGAGTCACAAAATACTTATTCTGAGCGTGGTGGGTGCAGAACGAGACCAAGCTGCGGCGTGCTGGCCTCTCAAACACTGCAGGATCCCAAAGCACTGCTGCACCTGGGAGCTGACCTCCTGGGTCTGCAACAGCCCGCTGCGTGCCCCCGGCAGCAGTGAGGTCAGGCTCTCCTCTGGCAGCCGCTCTTTTTGAGGTGCACATCATCCCTCCTCTGCGCCTAGCTGAACCAGCGGCTGTCATTTTGGTCTTTTTTTTTTTTTAAATTGAGAATCACAGATTAAGGGCTTGGAACAAACCCGGTTTTGTTTCAGGAGACATTTGTTAACAAATCAACTAGATGTACTTAACACCATGCCAGTGTGGTTTTCAGTCTGCGTGCTTTTCTAATAATTTTCCTGTTCTGCTAAAATGTGGTGCTAGGCCGGCAGAAAGAAGGCTTGGCAAAGGCAAACCCGTGAGCAAGGGAGCTGCCGGCGCCGGGGTGGAGGGACGCGTGGCACGAGCGCCATGGCCAGCCTTCCAGCGTTTAGTCCCTTCCCCAGGCGTGGGACGGACTTTGGCAGGTGACTGATCTGCTGCGTGCTGGGAAGCACGGCGATGAGGGTGAGGAGCAACGCGCACCCGCGGCTCAGAGGTTGCTGGGAGCGCGCCAGCTGCAGCGGGAAGCTCTCTCCTCTACCTGCACTTGGGCTTTCGGTGCCGCACGAGTGAGAACCCAGCTCTTCGTAGCCACGCCGTTATCTTAGCAGCTTGGGCAAGGCCCGCCATCAGCGCCGAGACTGCAGAAAAGCACTGAAGAGGGTTGTTTTTTTCCAAATCCTTGTTGCCACTCTGTAGAGGAATGGAGGCAGTGGGCTGATTAACACTGATGATGCGCAGCTGTGGCCTTGCCTCAGGGCAGTGGGTTGACTGACATGGACGATGTGCAGCTGGAGCTCGTTCTGCAAAGTGGTTAAATAGCACCGGGGGTGGTGGTAGAGGGGCTTGGATGGAGGAGCAGCAGCAGCAGCAGTGTGGTCTGATCTCTAGAGGAAGGAAAATGGCAGGGACTGTAGAATCTGACTGAAGGTAAAAGCCTTCTTGTGGCCTACTGGTTTGTTTGTGCTGCAACAACCACTTAAAGCGATGAACGAGAAGTGGTCGGGGTAGAAGTTATGTTTTCGCTAAGTGATGTGTGACCTTTTAATGTCTCTGGCCCTGAATTACCTGAGGGTATCCACATGATCTGACATTTTGTGCAGGGTCCCGCGGGGCTCGGGCAGGTACAAATCTAATGAGAAATAAGGAAATGATAAGATGGATGGCGCTTGTCTGCTGTGCCTGCTGGGGACCACCGGCACTGGCTAATCTGGGCCAGGCTTTGATAGAGGCAAATGGGACTCCTCCTTGCAGCTGGGTGATTTAGTATTCACCTTAATCTGTTATAAAATATCTAGGTTTCAGTGTGCTCGTTTGATTTATCCATTCTCCAGCTTCTATGTTGGCTACTGGGGGGTACACAAGTGTCATTTGACTTTTTTTTTTTCCCTAGGAAGAGAACAAATCTGCGGTTGTAGAAGAACTAGTGCCATCGTTTCAGAGCTTCGTCATGAGCAGGTGAGGGCTTCCGCTAAATCTGAGCGACACAGCACACCGCAAGGTGAGCACAATCTTGTAACTGTGATGGCCCCTGTGTATAAAACCGCTTCTAAAGGCAGCGTGTGGCAGGGGGAGATGTGAGTCCCGAATTATTTTCCTGGGCTCATGGATCGCCTTGTTACCAATGGATGCTTACAGCCACTTCAGAGAGGAAGATGACAAAGCTCTGAATTTCCTATTTGATGCTGAAGCCGTTCAGACAGATAAAAAGCAGTAGAACAGTGTCAATAAGCAATATGGCTAGGTTCATTGTAAACATCTTTACAAATCGAACAAAGTCATTACTGTACTGGATGCTGTGTTCGTGCCCCAGCCCCCCTTTTCTGAAAATGACGTGGAGATGAGTCTGATGGATTTGGGAGGCAAGCACCAGTGCCAGCCCAGGGCACAAAGCACAACCAGGTGAGGAACCTGTCTTCAGATGTGGCCAACAGATGTGAAGGAGCATCTAGGGATGTGCCCTAGTGTGACTGCCAGCCGCTTGATGCTCAAAGACATCCCAAGCTAAAAGTTGTACTTGGCCTTTGATATAGCCCCTTAGAAGATTTTTGTCCTAGAACTTAGCTGATGGGGGGGGGTCGCTGTCCAATTTATTTTTTTATTTATTTTTACATCCACAATATCCTGTGTCAAAGAACCCTATAGCTAAACACCATTTTTTATGGCTGCTGCACTGGCAACTTCTAGGTCTTGCCTGGGGAGCAGCACAGTACCCACCTTAACTGCCCCCAGACCCCCAAGGTTGTACAGAGCTCTCTTGCATCTTTCCAGGTGTTTCTTTTTGAGGCTGAAGAGTCTGGCCTGCTTTCTTGTACCTAGCTGGGAAGCTTTGATCATATTTGCATCCCTTCTTTGGATCTCCTTTCTTTGAAGCTGCCACAGCTCCATAATGCTCTTTTTGGAACCATGTGGAGCAGGGGCAGGATCAAGGGCAGGA
Organism: Microhierax caerulescens; assembly: GCA_035590215.1. NCBI lineage: Eukaryota > Metazoa > Chordata > Aves > Falconiformes > Falconidae > Microhierax > Microhierax caerulescens. The sequence continues at coordinate 5,736,699 of JAVJGJ010000047.1, read as the reverse complement.
GCTGGAGCAGAGGCAGGATCAAGGGCAGACATGGCTTTTTAGGTGGCTCACCACTTGTTTATACTGTGACATAATACCTCTTTCTGGTTTGTTCTCCCCTCCTTCTGAGGTGATTTTTTGTACTCTGTTTATATAGGTAACCTCCTCAACATTTCTTAGCATTTCCAGTCTGACCTCTGTTATGCAATTCAAGGTGGGCACCCGTGTTTGTCAGGAGGGTGGAGGGGGAAATGCTCGTACCTCTGTGACACTGCATGCAGCCTGCTGACTGGGAGCCCAAGGGGTGCAACAGTCAGTTGATGTGAGGAAAGAGTTTAAAAATTGCTTCTTCTGATGTTCTGCAGTGTATGAAGTGTGGGAAGTAATTTGGAAGTCTTCAATGGTTCCCTGCCAGCTGACTGCGGGGTGGCCTGGGTAACTTTCTATTCTTATGTCTGTCCCAGACTGCTTGTGTCTGGGGCAAAGAATATTTTTCCCTCTTCAGCATCTCATGCTGTTTTGACTGTCTTGATCAATAGTGATGCGTCAGCACTTTGCTGGTTGGCGTTATTTCCTTTGTTCTGTCCCTCTAACAAGACAAGGAGAAATATTAACCAATATCAGCTTCAGGCCTTTTTGAAGTTGATACTAGACTTGTACTTGTGTATCCTTCAAGCACTGCCCATTGCTAAATGAACAAATTGGTAATGTTGCAAAGCATCTGCATTATATTTGAATACACCACTTAGAGACTGTGACAAATCTATTGCATGAAGTGAAAAGGGCAGAAGGATAAAATAAAAATGGCTTAATAAAATTATTCATTGCAATAATCCATTTAAAACTGCACAAGGGGAAATGCAGCACTGTGAAAAAGACTGAGCATTCACCGTGTTAAAAATACTTATTTGTAAAAACAGACAGTGTGCAGCTCCTTGTCTGGTATAAACAGATGAATTGTTACAACTCTGTTAAATCAGCTGCAGATCTGACCATATAACTTTGATCTTTAAGCACGAAATATTTTCTGCCTCCTGCTAAGCCTTAGGCAACCGGGGATTTATATCATTCATGGTCTCCACTGTCCCTAGGTGTACGGGAGACTTCTGCAGTTGTTCAGTTTCACGATACTGTTTCCCCTCATACAGCAAAGCTTATGATGCTCTATACTTTGAGGTTTCATCCCTTCAGAATGTGAAACTCCACCCCGTTCTGGCTGGGGGTGAGCTGGGCTGAGCAGCCCAGAGCAGGGACCCTGGCTGGGGCCCATCCTTGCTGGAGTCAATATGGATGCGTGGATTGAAGCAGCAGTTTCTCCCACCCAGTATGAGCTCTGAGGTGGACAGTCATGCTCTCACCAGCTTCAGTTAAGACACACACCGCTGCAGTCTTGCTGTGGCTCGGTGCCCCCGCGCTCTGCGCACCGAGGCTTCCGGCAGCCCGGAGAGCTGATGAGCTGGCTCAACGGTGGGCAGCGTGAGCAGGCAGGTTGCTGCTGAGATCAGCCCTGGCATGGACTAAGGAGGTCGGGGGGTGGGATGTGCTGGCTGGTTTCATCTTCTCAGCCACCACAATAAGCTTGCAGTCTTTGAAGAAAAAAACAAAAAACACCAAACTGCCACATCCGTGTTGCCAAATGCAGCTACTGTCTTTGAAGCCTTCCAAGCTGGGGCTCAAAAATTTGTCCTTTTCTTTGTTTTGTTTTGGGTTTTTTTGGGGGTTTTTTTTGTTCACAAGTAGCTGTGGGGATTGTCTGTGGTGGCAGCAGTGCTGTCTGTGGGGTCCAGGCGAGCTGCACTCAGGTGGCTGGCATGGGGTGGGGGTGTGTGGGGGCTGGTGCTCCCACAGTCCCTGATGGCCACAGGAGGATGGAGGGCTGAACCGGGGTGTGAAAAAACAGAGATGGGAATCTTCTGAAAGGAAAAAAAAAAAAAAACAAAAAACAAAGAAAAACAAAAAAAAAAAACCCCAAAGAACCAACTCTGTAACCTAATAGAAATTACTAGCTGATGTGAAAGACTTTTGCATATGGATGTTGGTTTTATCTTGCTGAAGCTCACATCAGTCTGCCAAACTATCATAAGGTGAGGGAAAATTGCATCATATAGCCTAGGCAGTGAAATCGTGGCTATTTGCACTTTGCTTCTCGTGGTGAGTGTAATGGTGTGTTAAGTAAAGCTGTGGGTGGAAGGAATAGTACCTGGATATTAATAAAAATATGTTTTTAAAAATTATTACTTCATTAAACTTTTTTTTTCAAAATATTAGTGATTGATTTGTGGCATTTGTGGCATTCATATCAGAAATACATAGTTAAGAGAAATGATGTTCTGGTGGTCAGATCATCAGATGCTGATAAAGGCTTGAGCTAGCTGCCTTGCTGTGGCTAGGGGTGAGCGTGAATTAGACTGTTCACAGCATATACAGTCCAGGAGGGTGGCAAAAAGTATTGCCAAGAAAAGTATTTTAGTTCAAGTTGGCACCTGGGACAGGAAAAATAGTAATTTAAGGTTAGGTTTGAGGACTCCCAGAATGAGAAACTGAGGCAGCTTCAGGGTCTGTCAGCAGTTTCAGATGAAAGTGTGTTAGGGACATGGTTACCCACAGGAGGATGGCACTTAACCAGCTGGCTGAGTCCTTGAAGAACCTTGAAGTCCTTGAAGTCCTTAGTTTTTGGGGCCAAGCTAAGCCAAAGTCAAGCTGAGGTCCAGCAGCACTGCAACATGCTTGTAGGGCTGAGCAAATTTTGTATTAGCGGGGGGGAAAAAAAATAAAGCAGCCAGCACCATGATTGAATTGCTCTTTGTCCTCTCAAAGAGATCTTTAGTTTTAAATCAGGGATAATAATAAAAAAAGAAAAGATGTACTTGTGGCCCATGGGGGTTTTATGGGGTGGGGTGGAGGCTGGGGGTCACTTTGGTTGTACCTCTCTCTCCAAAGGGGAGAAGGCAGGCAGGAGCTGGACATGGAGGTGCCTGCTGGGCAGGAGTAGGTGTCCCCCTGCTCCCCATCCTCCTTGGCATGGGGGGGCTGGTGGCAGCCACAGCTGCCCCTCAGCAAGGGGGATGCCCACTCCCCAAAGAGTCAGCCAGAGACCCAGGTCTCATCAGATTTCCACCAGTCCTTGCCCACACAAGTATCTCTTTAGATAATTTTCTCCCTTTTCAGTGAATTTTCCCAATTTCCACTAGCACAGAGGCAACCAGATGCTACGGTATTGTTGAAATAGCCGCTACTTTTTTGTCTGTGAGGTAATTTTTGTAGATTTGTGGCATATTAGCACATCTTCCCTGATTTCCAAAGCAAGCACTAGGCTTAAGATAATAATGCATTACTGCAAGTCTGTAATGGAGCCAGCACTTAGGAACAGTAAACTAACGCTTTACTGTATTTCTTACACATTACTTCCTGTGGCTGCCTTGAAAGGATAAAGCGATCCCAGTGCGCATCTCGTGAAAGTTTCTAAAGCAGTCACTGGTATCATGTGGGGTCAATCCTCTTCTGAGTTACGCAGATCAAAATCCCCAGGACTTGTTTGACCTAGCATGTCTGCAACTTCATTACACGAATGTTACCCCTGCCATGGTTTGGCCCAGACTTGGCCAGAGATGAAGCAGGTTCCACAAAGTGAACGGTATTCCTTTGAAATCAGGGTAACGTACTTGCTGTTGCAGCAAGCTGCTCATGTGTCACCTTTAGCTCTTCCAGAAACCTCCCCAAAACACAGTAAAATTTGTAAAAAATTAATCATGAAAGACAGGATGTAAAAAAATATATCTGATTTCTGTATCCTAACATTGGAATGATACTTTGGTTAAGACTTTCTGAGAAAACTAAAACTAGTTTTCACCTTGAGGAGAAACTTCAGCTGGACTCTATAGCTGGATAAATTTTAGGCAGATAAAACCAGAATCTCGTAACAGCAGGTGCCAGGGCCCGTAGCAGGAGCCAGGACGTTGACCCAGGTACTAAATGCTATGGGTCTTCCAAAGTAAGATGCTCTGAAGTTTTTTTCAGAAATCTGAACAAGATAAGGTGACCCTTGGAGTCTTTCGGTGACCCAGGCCAAGAATGAGCTTAGCAGGAGCGAAGTGGAAATGTCAGCATGGGGAGGCAATATGGCACTGTCATAAATTTAAGCTTTTCTATTCCTTATGGACAATCCATCAAATTACTATTTGTAGACTCTCAGGCTGGATACAAAATTTTAAGTCTATTGGTTCAAGAGACCAGATAGCTAATCTGTTCTAAAAATATAAAAATAATAATTAAAAAACCTGACATTTCTTGTCAGCCAGTGTCAGAATGGCTTATAAAGTGATGGACCACAGCTCTTGAGATGACAAGATGACAGCTTTCCTATATATTACCATTATAAAAGCACTCTTGCAACTGAATTTTGGTGGAAAACTGAGGTGGCTTGAGGTTATCTGCATTTGTTTTAGAAATGTAATACCATTTTAAAGGGTTCCTGCATTAATATGAAGAACTGCATTTATGGTGAAGAATATTGTCAGCTTACTCTTAAAGGTTCGAGGTGTCCTCATTCCTTATTTAAGGCAACACAAAAAGCTGTTTTCAGTTTTAGTAGCAAACGTGTGAAAACTAACATTAATGCTTTTAAAGTGGTACTCAAAACCCATAGAAACTGGAATCTAGGAAAGCAAGCAATGGGTAATAGGGTTTAGCAAACAGGTGACCTATGCCATGGCACCGCAGGACCACAGTGGCAGGCAACTGTAAGTATCTGGGTCGGGGTTGCGAGCACCCCAGCTCAGTTAGCGCAGGGCAGGATCAATATTCCCAATAAAATGCTGAGCAAGAGAAAGAAGCAATTATTTTAGCTGTAAAACTGCAGCATCTGGGTGACCATTTGCGTAAGGATTTTCCTGGACTGTGTTTAAAACTGTGTCTCCAGCTCTTTCAGTGCCAACACCATCGTCACAATGTCATTTATACAGTGTTTTAAACAAGGGGGTACAGAAGCATAGTCTCATGGTTTGGTAAGGCTGGAAGGGAGTGGTATTGATGCCTGCTTAGGCAGACACTAACATCGCTAGACTTCCCTTAGTTAATTTCTTTCAGGAAAATATCGACGCCTGATGTAAAGATTGTAAAAGGGGTTGCAAATTCAGTCACGTTTGGCAAATCCTCGCTTGGTGGTCCCCACCACCAAGGACACATGTGCAGGTTCCTCACACCCCTCCATGCGAGCTCAGTTTGGGCCACGCTGTGACGTAGTTCGTTAGACCAACGAGCCAAATAAACATTTTGTCCCTGCCCTTAAGGACCAGGAAGTAATCTCCTTACTTTTCCCTCCATCAGATCTATGAGATATTTCCCCCCGCCCTGGTATTTCTGCCACACTTTGAGCCCTTTCCAAAACAGCGGTCCCTCTCTCACGTTGAGGCCAGCGGTAGGCGCCGTACTTCAGAAGCTGGCAAACTCGTGCCAGTTACAGAAATAATGGGAATTTCCAGCTGTTTCTCAACATTTCTGTCTCTCCAGCCATAGGCAGTGTTCATCTCCGGGGCCAGCGCAGTGCTGGGACTACGAGCTCAGGTGTTTCTCCGTTTGGACGCCCCAGCTGCCCCCAGCCCCAGCTCCCTGAAGCCCCCGTCCTGCGATGCTCTTTGGTCGCGGAGCTGATGCTCCATGTTTTGCTGTTTTAAAATGCATGTTGTTAGCCTACAGCCAGCTTACCAAACGAGCAGGATCTCTCTGTGCCAATTACCCATTTTCTTCCAGCTTTGTGCCATGAGAAAATTTTAACCGTGGTGATTTTATATTTTGTCATCAATAAGAATGATCCCAAGCCTGGCACGGTGGGAATGTACTGGGAATAGTGACGTAACACCGCTGATGCCCCAGTTGCGGTTGCTTTTTGAGGGCTGTCAGTCTGCCAGTTGTTAATCCATGTTAATCCTCCTGAAAGGAGGATTGCGGTTCAGGAGTACAGCTCACTTTAAGGGAGGAGTCCAATGGGGAATTCAGCACGCCGACTTCATGGGTCGGTTGTTGTTTCCCCAGTGTCCCTACAGAAGTAGACTCCTCCACGAAATATCTTCTTTCTGGGGTGGCTGTAGGTTCGAGAGAGGCTAAACCCACGGAGGGGATAAATGCAGCCAAGCAGAAGGGTGTCTGGATGAATTTTGCTTTTGCCTTTGTTTCTCTTTAACTAGTAGAATGCTGGATTAACTCTAAAGGATTCATTTTCCAGAAAAATAAACATACAAAAAAGTTAACTATACTTCCCAGAAGTACAGCTACCCCTGTTTCACAGATGGAGGGGTGTAAAGATCATGGTTCAGTCCCCGGTTTGTGGAGGTGTTTACATACATAGCTCCTATGTAGTAAGTAGTAGATATTGAATAGGTACTGGGTGTCCAAACACCTTTTTAGAGCTAAGCCAAGATTCTTGCCCTTGGCTAGAGCAGGAAGGCTTTAGAATGATACGAAGTTAAACCTGCCTGTTCCCGTATCCTGAGCTGTTATCCCGATCATTTGACCTGTTCTATGGACGCTTCAGGGTCAGGCTATGAGACACTGACTGACAGTGAGCCCAAAGAACTTAAAACTATGTTTGTATCGCCTTCAGTGGCTTTAGGAGCTACTCAGCTCTCTGGCCTGGGGTACCAGCTGTAGCACAGCACACTTCTTCCATTTCTGACTTCTTCACTTGACCAGAAATCCAAGTTTTGTTTGAGGTGAAATGTAAAGCTGATATATGGACCGTATGCCAATCCTTGAGTGCTTCTGTGGGACCCACCAGATGCATGTCAAACATTGTCCTGAAAGATCTCTGCCTTAGTGAAATTTTTAGGACATGTTATTGATGTTGTCCACTGCCTGCTTGTGTGCCCACATTAACTGAAATAATTGTTTCAGCACACCCCAAAAGTATTGAAAAAAAAAGATATAAATAAAAACATATATATATATGTGTGTGGTGCTCTTTAGTGCATATATATCACATATAATATACATTAAACATATATAAAACACATATATAACACATGCATATTATGTGTGCATATATTATATAGATTAAATATATAAAATATGTAAAATATATATGCACAAACACACAGAGCACCAGATAGAACTGACGCACTAAAGCACTTTTGAAAGATTAGCAGGCTCCTGAGCATGGTGCTCTTAATGTCCAATATAAATCAATTCTGTGCCAAGCAGATGCGGCCATCTAGAAAAAAAAAAACAGTGTTAAGTTGTTGAGCATCTGTTGGGAGGGAAGAGAACCTGAAAGGTTCTGGTTCTTATTGAACTCCCTTATGTTTTCCAAGTGCAAGGAAGATGGGGCTTTGTAAAACAGAAAATGGCTTTAAAGTGCATTAAGAAGTAGTTCTGCTCTTTTATGAGCCCTTTTCTGAATTCCTGTGTTAAAAACACAAATGCAAAAGTCAACAACCCCCAAGATGACATGTTGTATAATACAGATATATCAGAAACACCTGCAGGCATGAGTTAGGGTCCCCTTGTATTACACACTGTGTGGGAACGAAGGGCCTGTGCCTGGCAGGGTTTGCGTTCTACATAGAGAAGATAGTAAATGAGAAGCCAAATGGGGACAAAAGGAGGCACAGTAGTGTTTGTCTCTGCCATTTCCCTGAAATTATCATGTTATTTGAGGACTGGGAGCCTGAGAAGCAATTGGAGCATCTGTAGCTCCATTTGAATGGTACTTTACCAAGTGATCCTGCTTCTTGCAGCTCTGAGGGTCACACACTTCTTTGGTTTAGACAGGGGCTTCTGGCTGAATCAGAGATGTCTTGAGAGGAACATTTTCCTGCTATCTCAGCTGAAAAGCTGCAGTTTGAGGCACATGAAAATGTAAATCGCAACGGTGCATTTGTACACACTATGGTTATACAAGCACCCATTTTTTTTTTCTTTTTTAAGAAGTAATTTTTTAAAATAAATTTTAATTAAAATTGAAAAAAAGTGGATTTTTCCTTTTTAAAACTCCCCAAATGAAGGTTTGTTTGGGGTGCATACGGGCTGGTCCTTAGCTGAATGACCTCTTTGCTCCGGATTTGCCTTATCACTTGTGTTCCGCGCAGAACGCACCCATGTCTGAAAGCATTGCGCATCCTGTGCGCTATCAGAGAAGGCGAGATAAGCCACACTCAAGCACTTCTCTATTAATATTCAATCCATTAACAGAAGAGTGGACTTTGTCATTCCCGCTATTAAAAGCCACCCATCTGGGGCCCAAGGAAGATGCCCGGCTCCCAAGCCTCCATCGCAGAGACCTGGAGGTGCCTCTGGCAGGGGGGGAGGGACCCGGCAGGGCACCCACTGCTTGAGCATCCTGATGCAGGACCCCCGTGAGCTCCTGGGTTCCCACTCTTCCATGAGGGATGCAGGAAAGCCAGAGCCATCCCTGAGGAGAACAGAGGGGGTGGATCGGAGGAGATGATGACAGGACACTTTTATTTATAGTTTAACTAAAGCAGTGAGAAGGAGTTGTTTGTTGTGTGAAAGGGGGGAGAAATCGCACTCCCCCTCCTCGGTCCCTTTCTGCAGACCCGTTGTAGCTTGGGTTTGGCTCTGCAGAGCTTACCTGTCACCTGAACTGCTCCTGATTGCCTCAGGAGACAGGACCTGCAATTCTGCCAAAGAAAACACACAGCCGAGCTCCATGCCTTGCTTTGAAAGTGCAATTTGCTCCCTCAGCCTGCTACTTGTACAATTTATTGGTTTTTATTCTCATCCTCACCCTGCCTGCCAATTGTGGTTTGTTGCAGTGATTTGGAAATGGACTCCTTAATCTTTCACATTGTTAAGAGAATGATGGAAACTTCACATCCCACTTCATAGAGAGCAAGGAGAAAATGATTACTGCACTATAACGTGATACTTGCTAAATGGGGACCGGATCAAGCCACTGTCAGTTAGCATTTCTGCTTTTTAGATTAGGGGGCTGGGGAGGCTGAGGCTTGCTTAGCTGCTTTGTTACTTTCTGAGAAGATTGCTAATATCTAAAATGATCACTGGTAAAATGCTTAGAGTAAAAAACATAGATTCTGATTGCTATTCATACAGTGACCCAGTATTCAGAACAACCAGTGTTTCGCTAAACAGGGAGAAAACCACCTGTATCTGCTGGTGGACTATGGAGAGCTCCTGAAAAAATGTGCCATGAGATTTAAATAACTGGATCCACTGTAATTCAGATTTATCAGTTGCTGGAGCGATGGCATATCCAGTTTTAGGGAAAGGTAGTGATTTTGTAAGATACAAGAAAAACACCCCCATTTACTTCTCTCCACCTCCAACTTAATCTACTGCCAACTGAGATTCCTGACTTGGAACTCTAGATGGGTTCCCAGGTAACTGTCCCTGGTAGCAGGGGAATAGAGATGAATCTCAAGCAACTAGTAAGGGCAAATAGCATATTTAGGAAGAAACTTTTGTCATTAGTGTCTTCATCCCATGTAGCTGAGTGCATCTCAATGCTCTTGGGGGTATTATTCTCTTTGGGAGGGAGTCAGATGCCTGCCTTCATCATCAGTAATTTCTTGTATTGATTTCTCAGGGATCTGCTGGAGCACGTGAGCACTTCCCTATCGTGTTTTCAGATCCATCAGCAGAATTAAATCAAGGCTGCCTTTTAAGGTGGAGATGAGGTGCACGACTGTGTGAGACCAGGAAAAGTGTTGGACTGTTTACACCAGTTGTAAGCCCCCTGGCTGTGGCGTATATTGGTTAAAAGCTGTCGTACATGAGGTTTAACGTTTGGATTGGTTACACTTTCCTGGCTACTGTACGTCCTTGCACTTAGCTTTCTGTAGCACTTCATCCAGGTTTGGATGAAGGGAGTATGAGGGAGATGCTGATGAACTGTAGCAAGGAGGACAAACAAGATGGTAAGGAAATTAGAAGAGGCAGCCAAGGGAACTGGGCTTGCTTAGAGAGGACCTGATCCCCACTTCCTGGCAGCCATGAGGAAGAGCCAGGCTCTTTAATGAGGTGCACGGCAGAAGCATAACAGATGTAAATTGAAGAAAAGGACCAGAGGTCATGAAGAATATTTTTCATTTAGAGGATAATTAATCACAAGAACAGCAGCTCAGAGCACACCAAAGATACCACTGACTTTGGAGGTCTTCAGCTCCAAAGCGCTGAGGGACGTGGTTGGAAATCAGTGCTCCCCTGCTCTGAAAGCAGGACAGGCTCCTTGCGAGCTGAAATTGCTGCTGGTTCTACAATGGCTTATATTTATGTTTGGCCCTGTTCAGCATCATGCCAGTTTAATTAGATCTGGGGTCAGAGAGCAGAAGGGAAGACAGAATAACAAATGCTGGATCTCCTAGGGCTCGGACTGTTAGGTATAAGCTGGGGTTTTATGCCAATATTATGTGTCTGCCAGAATAAGACAACTTAGGCCACTTTGCTTTAGAAACCTTGTGTGGGAGAGTGCCTGCCTGAGGTTCCCACATCAGAACGGTTGATTTTGGTTTGTTAATGGGTGACTGAAATGGCAGGGTGGAAATGTCATTACTGACTGTGCAGGCAAAGTTGTCTTCTTTTTTAGAATAATAATACAAACGAAAACTAATATTTATAAAACTCCGAATGAAGGTAACACACTGTAGGAGGAGCAGGGTCAATCCAGCAAGTTGCCTTGGTAGAATTTATCTGAATCTCTCAATGGGAATAAAGAAGCTGGCAAAGTTTACTTGCAGCTATTTGGACAGAGGACTTATTCCTGACCATGCAACCATTTTGCTAGGAGACTTGGGTTATCCCTGCAAAGCCACACTGCCAGCATCAGAAACCACAACGTGCAGAAACCAGCTATAGTCTGGGACTTCATCTCTGATGTGCCATAGTGTCAGTGGGTGAGAGTCGCTTTCCCAGGAACTCAGGGGAACAGACATGCAAGAGTCATCTTCAAAGAGCAAGGCCACTGGGAAGTAAGTTTCCCTTCTTATTGATTTAGAGAAGAAAACAGAGTCAGAAGGTCCTGTACGTAACTAGAGCTCAGATCCCTTCTGACACATGCAGTACTACATACCTCATTAATATTACATATGTGAAAGTTTGATTGTATAATATCAAATCTAAAAGAGATTTTTATGACCATGAAAGGTGGAGGTGACTGTAGTCAACAGAGAAACTTAGGTTTATGGTACCTAAATACCACTTGAAAATTCTCACACTTTGGGAAATGGCAGGGAATGTTTCCTGCAGGACTGAATCTGTATCTCTGTAGAATGCACTGCTGCGATGCATTGCCCCAAGCGAGTTCTCTGCAAAAAGCACTTGAGCAATATCAAATGAAGTCCCCTTTAAATCTTATTTCTTTTAATTTTTCAAGTAAATACAATAAACAAGCACTGCAGAGCTGCGTTGGTGTGTGTAGAGGGCCTGCAGTGCTCTTCCCTCCCATGAGCAACAAAAATGATTTTAAATACCCTGTTTTGTTCTTGCGTCTTCCAGATGTGCTATCCTGACATTCCCAGGGCTCTGGAGAAGCTCTGCCTCATACAAAAGGCTCCCACAGAACTTGCTTTAACATGCCTCTCCTTTGTTTTACTGTAGTGGATTAGTTAAAATCAAGAGAGCTCTTCTGGGGAAAATACTAATTTTATATTCTATTTGGTTTTAAAATAAAATGTGAAAATATCTCTTAGTTCTCTCCAGTTTATTGTTTCTTACAGGTATAGAACAGCATCTTACAGAACATTCATGCCAGAGTGAGAGGGAATTTGCTTTTATGCTATTTTAAAGCCTGTCAAGCACAAACTGCACCACACATGCACTTAATCTAGATGTGAGGTTTGTATATGATGGTGCTATGTGAATATGTATTCGTATCCCTGTGCGTTCATCTACCTCTACAGAAAATTAATACTTATCCCTTTATAATTTTAGTATTTTAATCATATTGGAGTGAAACTGATGTAAAAGCTAAAAATACAAAAAGAAACTGCTTAGATTTAGGATTTAGATTGAACCTCCCAGTCTAGAGAGACTTTGCTGATAAGGGCTCTGATTTCGCTGTTACGGAAGCAACACTGGAAGCATCAGCCTCTAACCTGGGGTGATGGTCTGGTACAGGGAGCAGAGTGAGTTTCCGTCTATAAGCAGAACACTAAGGTTTCTAATTTGGACATTTTTTCTGCACTAAATTTTATGCCAAATATTGAATGCAGAGACTAAAACTGCTGCAGAGACTCCTAGCAACAGCATTGTTGTCAGACCCAAGGAGACAGACTGGCTGCAGGCTGGAGGCAGCCTGGTTCTCTTGAAACGCTTGTGAAGTCACTCTCTTGCTCGCACTCAGTACTCGAGCATTTGCAGACGGTGGTGAAGCTGTGTCATCTTGAAAGTTAAATGCTTCACCAGCCAATAAAACATCAATATTTCCAGAGTTCATTTACAGCCATTGATTGTTTTGATCACCTCTAGACATTGAGATCCTTGGGTGGCAGCAGTGGGTGACAAACACACTTGTACAGTATTAGAAAATGGGTATTTTCTTGTGTTTTCAGCCAGTCCCTTTTATACCTTGTTTTAGCTACAAAGGCAGACGGCTCTGACTTGGGTTTTGCACTGCTCAGGACTCTTGCTCTCTCAGCTGTCTGTGGGCATTGTACTCCCAGCTCTGACCCTCCGGCACTGAGGAGCTGAGGACTTTGGTGACGGCTCTGCACAAACCATGGCTCTTCAGGGCTGCGTGCATTGAAGTGGCTGAATTTTCCCTCTGTTACAGCTGAAAGAGGCATCTGAGAGAAAGCAATGACAACAAAAAAGATATATTTGCTCAAGGGATAAATGAATAAAGGTTCCTTCCATCAATTTTCAATACAAGGAGGAGAGATGCTCTGGAAATCCTCTGTGGACTTTCTCATTTGTTGAAATGTTCCCTTCCCTGGTTGGTTTTGTTTGTTTTTTTTTTTTTAAATATGTACCCTTTCTTCTTTTAGGTTGTTTTACTTTCATTATACTGCAGATCCCTATCTTTTCTTAAATTTGAAGGCTAATTTAAAAGAATGAGACATCATTAAACTCCATTGCAGATGTAATCCTGGGTTTGTAGGAAAATCATGTTTTCAGCTTTAACTTTCGAAGTTCAATGGCAGCAACAAGTCATGTACTTCAACTCTCTTCAGATTATGCTTATTCCCTTCTACGCCGTTATTTTAAAAATAAGCTAATTTAGGAGACAGGGATCTCAGCCTGTCATCATAACCCATCCCAAGATGAAACCACTGTGCCAGTCAGTAGTTCTTTCCCTTCCAATTTCGGTTAGGGCCAGGACGTGAGGAGATATTACATGGCAGCATTACGTATCATCTGTTTTGTTGGCTAAAGACTACACCAGGATTTTTTCCTATGTCCAGCAGCTAGAAGAGAATTTTCCTCCCAACTACGTTGGTCATATAATAGTCCATTGTGGTACTCGTGGTGATGGTGTTATGATGGGATACCACAGTGAAATAACTCCTACACAGATCAATGCACACAGGGGTAATTTGTAGCAGAACACAACCCATGGTACAATGCAACTTAGTAAACAGATGCAGAAATAAGAAAGTGGTCTTTCCCGAAGCTTCTCAAAGTTTTGTTATCTTGGTACCAGCAATTTTAGGCTGTAGGTTTTCAGTTTGAGTTCTCATTATCTGCTGATTTGCAGTCAGGTTTCTGAATTCCAGCAACCATGATTTTTCATAATTTTATTTCCAGCTTATTGCTTGCTATATTCCTGATTTAGGAGAATCATTCTTTATGGTTCACCTGTGTGAAGCCAAATGATTATTTTGTAGGAAGGTATGAACACATGCGATGTTTCCGCATATTCCACTGCCATGATGGCTCAGTCTAGAAACAGCAAGAACCCAGTGACCAGAAGCTCCAGTTAGGTGGGAATTGTGCCGTCGCCTTTACTGAATGCAGGATCTCAGTACATAAAACTTCAGCTTTGTTGTCCATGTGACTGCAGAATGAGAGATGAATGTGCTACTTCAACAGTACATGGATGGCTTTTAAATGGGAAGTTTATAATTTTGACTGGATAGCCTGAAATGCGTCCGGTTCATGGTATTTTTAGGATGTATTCACTTACCACTGAGCTGTGAACACAGTCTCCAAAGATGTGACACAGTTGTATTGCTTTTTTGCTTAGTGTTGGATATGAAATACTAAAGCAAGGCAGACAACCAAGAAATTATGTATTCTAGTAACCAGATAGCTTACTGTCCTTAGAAAGCTCTCTGGCAATTTTAATATAACATAGAGTAAATGTAATTTGTAATTAATTTTAACTGATGTAAGTAATTTCCATTAACTATCACTAATTGTACACAGGCGTGTTTCTCTCCTCGCCTTTTTCTCCCTCATTTCAATAGTTACTAAAGCTAGCCTCTTTTTTGTCGGTTAAACTGCAGTGACTACTAAAGGCATTCCCTGGATTAAAATTTTCACTGGAAAAGCTTTTGTACAACTTCAGGAGCACTGGGCATATTTACAGGTACCTTCAACCAGCTCTGCTGTCTGGGGAAATGCTTGCCAGCAGGAGCAGGAGCATTCTGCATGCTTCGGCCAGCTGAGCTCTGCTTTTCATATTCGGGAAAATATTTTTGTGTTTGCTTGTGTACTTTGCTACTCAACCAGCTCCGGCTGGCACTGACCTCTATGGCTGAGTGCAGCTGGCCTGAACCCCAGTGTAGGAAATGAAATGGCAAACCATGCATAATTTCACATCTCTATTCCTCTTTTTCTCTCTCTTCGTGGCCAGGTGACTGGGATCCTCTACTCTGTGTGGCTGCAGCCATTTCACGCATCTGCACACTGAATATCTGTTGTCCTCAATTACTGCGGAGCGCTGTGCTGAGCAACTTGTGCATTGACATTCTTGGTTTTTTTCATTACTGGTATTGTTTGAAATGTAACTTTTCCTCTTTCCCTGATTCTGTCATTTTGACAACAGCAGCATTAGTTCTTAAACATTCTGGGGCCTTGAGAGATGTCCAGCAGGAGTCGTTCCTTCTGGCTAACCGTGGAATGGCCTGGCTGCCTTCTGTGGGAAAAAAAGGTTCATTTCATTATTTGATTTTCTTAACTTAGTTTTTATGTGTCATCTAATTCTGCTCACTCGTTTCTCTCTTGTGCTTCTGTCCTTCCAGTGTTTAGGTTGGAAGCATCTGTGAACCTGTGGACGTCTGGCAGTCAAGAAGACCACCCTGAATAAAGGTGAGTCTTTTAATGCTGCTTCCCTTGAAACCTGAGAACAGTCTCCTGGATGCTATGGGCAAATATTTCCAGAGACCTTTTTTGCCTTTTTCAGCTTTTAATATTTCATTTATGCCTGTGATATCACTTGCAGATCCGCTGTTTGTATTGCTCTGGTATTACTATGTTCCATTTGACTATTGGGGTGGCCGAGACTGGTTTCATTAGGAGCGGTCAGAGGGCAAAAGAAACTGGCTGACCACACACAAGGGGTCTTGCAGCGCTGCTAGCAAGTGAATTGAGTTTTCTCCTGACAGACAGGTTAGATCTCCTGGAAGTTCCTCTGCACATTTCTTTGAGGACAGAGCTGTTGGAGGGCTGTAGCCAAAGCCCAGCAACTCTCAGTAAGCTCAAGTAAGCCACGGTATCACTTGCAGAATTAAATATTTTCTGTAACGGCACGCCTGGCAGACTTGGGTCAGAAATACTGCTGCTCTTGTCTTTTTTATTAGACTAAGTTGTTTCTTGCTTGAATCAGATGGACTTGAAACCATCTCACGTAATAGCCCTTGTTAATATAATTCAATATACAGGTAATTCGAACAACAATGCACATCAGTAACAGCACAGGTTTTCGCTTCAGGCCAAATATTTAAGCTATAGTTCTTCTGTTTGTGCTATTACAGGGTAGGCTCTAACAAATGGTTATTACAGAAAACTGCCTGCATAAAGCTGCCTGCATAAAGTGTAACTGTATTTTACACAGAGTAATAAACAGCGAGCAAGTAGATCCACTTGACTTACTCTAGCCACCAGCAAATGTATAGCTTGCACTTTCAGAAGTTGCTGACGTCTCTCTTCATAACTCCTGTCAGGAATATATTTTCTTCATTGCTGTACTCATTAAAAATAAGCACCTGAGGTTCCAGGGAGGCTCAAGGTACAAAGACTGCGTGGATACAATGAAGTAAAAGGTACTAATTACGGGAGGGGAGTCAGCGGGGGTTGGAGTGCTGCCAGATCACACAATGCATTTTGGATGACTGTAACTCCAGGGGTTAGTTTGTGGTGGGAAAATAAAATTAACATAAATATCCTAATAATTACTTTCCTTGTCTGTGAAATCAGATTGACAAGTCCTGTGGGGGGAAAATAACTCCTTTAACGAGCTTTTGCAAAGGTGGTGACTGCTGTGCTTGTTCTTGCTGGTATAAATTTGAACTTTTGGGAGTACATCGCGTCTTCCCTAGCTACTCTTTGTTTTCAAGAGAAAAAGCAGGACATAGAAGTGTGCATTTATTTTCAGTTTAAGCAAAGGGAGTACATTCATGAACACATTTCATGCCTTTGCTCAGAATCCATATTAGTGAAAAATGTCACACATGGTGAAGATGTACCAGCTCAAAATCAACTGCAGTTGGGACCCAAGCTCTTGCTGGCTTCAGTATTTTTTCACTAACATATAATAGGAATTAACTTTGCCCATCTTCTTGGGGGTAATTTAAAAATTATCTTTTGAACCTGGAGTTTATTTGTGAACCTGTCAGTGTTCCCCTCTTCACATGCTTTAAAACAGGCCATCTCACTAGTGCTCGTAACATTGTGAACCGATAGAAATCCTGTCTGTGGCATCAGGCTCAGCATCCTGTCAGCCTCGCATATTGTGCCCTGTAACTTCATCTTAAATCCTCTATGTTTGCTCACGTTATCTCAGCCCTGAGGCTGGGTTTGCACCCCTGAGGAAGGAGTGCCCTGGTGATGGGGGCTGGAAATACAGAAACCCAAGCTCAGTTCCAAATATCGAGTACAAGCTGTCGTTGGCCACGGTCATTGTGATTTCTTCTACCTCTTTTCTGGTAGTTCACAAGGAGGGAGGGCATCCTCCTCTCTGAGGAACTAAACCCCCCATGGTGAATTACACTGCTTGATAATGCCTGGAGACGTGCTTCTGCAGAAAGCTGCTTCTGTCTCAAATCAGCAGCGCCCTGATTTTCACAGCAGATCTGCTTTCCAAGAGCTCTAGGTCTTAAGTGGAGAGGAAAATCCCCCTGCTTACTCACATTTTTGTTCCACCATACAAACCCTGTACTTAATGCCTCACAGCATCTTTTCTTTGGAAGTGGCTCCTGATTTTTGAAACTGTTTTCACATTCAGATCTTAACTATAAAGATTTTTTTTTTTTAAAAAAAGACAAAAATCTTATTTGTTAGAGCAAGTCTCAGTCTGAACAGTACCCTAATATCTGAATGTAGCATCTTTCGGGGTGTTCATATCTAGGACACCTAATGCAATTCTAGCTCAGTTCCAAATCCTGGGGGAATGCAGAGTTTTCTGCTTTGAAATGTCCATCTTTCAGGGGATGGGAGGGGGGGAACCTGAAATTTGACCTTTTCTTCTTCAGGTTGTCCCTGCTGGAACCCCTCAGGTCTTGGTGTCCATGTGAGCTCCTATCCACTCTCCCGGTATCATGCTCCTTGGCTTTGCAGTGTAGCTTTTCCTTGGGTGACAGCCATCAGCCCCCAACAGGCAGCACCCATGGGTGGCAAGCCTTCGTAATTTTCTTACCTCTTGTGGAAACACCATCTCATTCCCTGCAACCCACTGTCAGACACGTTTTCGTGGACTGTCCTTTGGCTTGTCTGCCCCGCTGGGAGCCTGGAAGCATCACACATGCACAGTTTTTATGTTATTTTTAATAATAAACCACTTGCTTTCTGCCTCTCCTTCTCCAGTTCCTCCCATTGTTCTTTATGATTTATTTTCCGTTTCTTTATGAGTATTAATTCTGATACTGTGCCTCTTAAAAACATCTCTACCAGCTCAAAGGCTATTTGAGCTTAAACAGAGATTGCAAAAGCTCAGCAAACCTGAGGCTGCTTTGCAGGACGCTCTTGCACGTTTGTAGCCAGGCCCAGGGCTGTCAGACCCCACGGTGCGATGCAGCATGCATGTTTGCAGTGTAGGGATTTGCATGTTTTTACCATTTATTTTGTTTTCTTATTCCTGTAATCAGCACAAACAATTTAAATAGGGAAATAGAATTATCATTATTTGCTTTCCATTATAATGCTAAGAAATTAAGCTGGAGAAGAAAGTGTGACATATGCCAGATTACCACCGGCACCAAATCCCAAACCAAACATGAATTTGTAAGGCCATGTCTGCTTAACTCTAACCATGCTGATTAGCTCTGAACAATGCTGGAGGAGATAGTCTGCGTGTGAGTGTACACAGCAACACTTTATCTTGTATTGAAGACATAAATGGTTGTTCTCAGAATGTTTGTTTTTCCAAGCTACTGGCAAAATTATATGTATATTGATGCCACTTGGCCTGTCACACTGTATTTATTCATTTATGTTACAGAGGGAACAAAAATGTTCCCTCTTCAAATGAGCTTAATGTTTTCAGACTCTGATGGGATAAGCGTGGCTGTGTGTTGCTGTATTTTTTCTATCTTGTGGCACTGCACTATTCTAAATAGTAGAACAAGAAAATGGTTCCTGAGCTATTTCCCCACGCTGAATCCACCACCTCCCTAACATCTGCCTACGTCTTTTGGGGGAAAAAGTGCAGGGTCACTAGACAAATGGAAACTGCATTGGGGATTTTGCAGCACATGAGTGGGTCACTTCTTGTGATCAGCGATGAGTTGTCACTGCTGCCACGGTTCCTCTGCACCACTGATAGCCCAAGCAAGTCAGCGGAGGAGCTGAAATGGAGTCTGACATGGGCATAGGCAGCTTGCCCCTGGCAGAAATGACTCTCCAGGTCCCTGTGTGCAGTATTTCTCACTCCAAAATCAGATTGATTTCCCCTGCCCTGAGGAGTTCCCATCATTGCTCCTCCGTGCTGGGAAAAGCAGCCCTTTATTCCCACCTTTAATCACTTCTTTTGTTGGTGCAATGTCCTTTCCTGTTGTGCCATAGCTGTTCGAGGTCCTTTGAGAAGAGATATTGCTGAGAGCCCTTTTCTGAAAATCCATATAGGAAATATCAGCTAGATTTTCCCTATCTTCTGGCCTGTTGACTCCTTTAAACATCTCCAGAGGATTTGTGAGATCTAACTTACTTCCGTTCATAAAACCCGTGTTGACTTTTCCCCAGTATATTAAGTGTATTAATGTGTTCCCTGATCTTATGTGCTGAAACATTTTCTGTGATAGTGGCTGGTACAGATTTCAGGCTGACCAACCAGTAGTTTCTGAGGTCCCATCCAAAAGAATTCCTTTTAAAAAACAGGTGTCACATTTCCTCTATTTCAGGCCTTGGGTCATCAAGAGGATTTTAAGTGAGAGGTTATGCATCCTCGTTAAAAATTAATTTGATTCTTTCGTCTTGAGTTTCTTTTGCACTTCTGCTGAAATGCTTGTTCTTTGCCTGCATGTCCACAGCAACCTCTGCCTACACACAGACCACCCTGTGCGGCCCCCTCAAAGAGGGGCTCTGGCTTTCCTCTCTATTTTCCTCCAGGGTAGGCAAAGAATTAATTTAGCCTCTGTGCTATGACCTTGTCTCCTCTGAGAGCTTCTCTCAGATCCTGATCAAGGACCCCACCGGTTCTGTGACAGACTTCCTGCCTGTAAGGCATCCAAAGACAAATGTATGATTTGTTTTGATGTCTTTTGCAAATTGTTCTTCCACTCTTGGTCCCTTTTTTGTGCCTTTGACGTTTAACCTGCCAGATTTTCTACTTTCCTCGCTTGGGCACATTTTCAGGCTTTCAAAAGGATACCTCCTTGCTTCTAACACCCTGTTCTCTCTGGTGCTTGGTCCTGCCAGCTTCTACTCTCTGATCCTCCTCAAGCCCTTGCTGATGAGCAGGTGTGTCCTGTGCCTCCAGTCCAGCAGCCACCATCAGTCTCTGGTCTGTGTGGGAGGATTTGACCCTGCTGGCTCTTCCTCAGGGGCTGGTTTCTAATGAGGTCCTCTTACCCTGTTCCCCTTTCCGAGGCCAGTACCATGGGGAAGAATTGTCTGGCTCCTGTTGCTCTTGCAGAGAGGTTGGACATAGAGTATGCTGCTGTCTGTAAGCAGAAGCTCAAAGGTGGCAGTCAGGCAGATGGTGTGCTCTGGGCCATTTCTCCTCTGGAAGGGTCTTTACACCGTTGCTCCATGCAGGACTCTTTGATTGCATCTGAAAGTGCAGTCTCCCATCGGTAGCTGTTGTAGCTGAAAGAAAAGACAAGGGCTTCAGGTTCCAGTTGCACAAAGCCCGGCTGCTTTCACCTTCTGGTTTGGCTGGGTTGGCAGGTTTTGCCAGCACACCTCGCTGTCAGAGACAGCAGAAAGGCAAGGGTGAAAGCCTGTAGCTGGGAGGAGGAGCTGGGGAGCAGCCTGAAACCACCTCCCTGGGGCAGCGGCACACTGTTGTTCAGGGGTACCCTGGGGACAGGGACAGTTCTTCCAACCCAGAGGATTATTTCATGGCCACTTCTCAGGGTCTCGTTCTTCCTTCAGTAACCTAAGTGCAGAGCCTGAGGAGGGCTCTTAGCGGTAACACCTATGCATGTGCTACCTGATTAAACAGAAACCTGTGGCTGAGAGCCACTATCCTTTCCAGAGTTAGTGAGTAAGCAACACAGCCCGCTCAAGGCGTCTGAGCAGTGCAGGCAAAACCAACTTTCGTTGCCTGGAGGTTGAGGGGCTGGTGCTCAGCTGCAGCAGATGGGTCCTGCAGCTCAAAGGGAGAAGGGGGTCCTTAAGGAGGAGGTGGCAGCGGGGCTGGCTGCTGGGAGGCAGAGAGCTAGGGAGCGGGTTGCTGCTGCTGGAGGGCTGGGAAGGTGCCACGGGCAGGCTGGGGAGCGCGTCCCTGCTGTGGCTTCCGCAGCCCTGTGCCCTTGGCACGCCTTAAGCAGCCCTAATAACTGGGATTAGAAGGAAGACGGTGCCCTAGGGCAGC
>JAVJGJ010000047.1:5660783-5675268 GCA_035590215.1 Microhierax caerulescens | reverse complement strand
AGATGAGGCCAATCCGAAAGATGTTTGATGGGTGAAAGTAAAACCTTGAGATGACAAGGACGTTGATGGCCATGGGAAGCAAGAGAGAAGGTAGGTAAATTTACTGTCTCTGTGCCAGAGCATTGGATTACTATCATTTATTTAGGCATCTAACACAAGAGGCAGCAAAATTACAACAAGAAAAGGAAAAAAACCCATACTGTTTTTAAAAGATTTGTGGCTTGGTTCCCTCTGGGATGGTGCTTAGTTTATGATGGCTGCACCCCCTGGAGTTGGCTTTATTGCTCATGTAAACATTATTTATTGTCAGAAGGAAAATAAGTGCTGTGCAGGAAGGAGATGAAAGCAGCTGAGAATCTAAAATAGACATTTAAAAACTCGAATTTATTAAGTTAACCCTTAAATGTTTGCCAGCCAGTGGTTTCAAATGGATTCAGGCTCCCATTTCTGCTACAGATGACTCACGTTTCCTTGTGTATTTTATGAAACCGATGGCTTGCTCTTAAAGTACAAGTTAAAATGCCACAGACTACATAAACAAGCACAAGAAGGTCTTCTCCCTGCATGGATGCTTATAATTTAATCAATGTATGTTACAGTGTGACAGGATAATTCTTCACAGATTTTAAAACTGGCAACAGTGTTTATCAGAACAACTGCTTGTATGCATTCCCTCATCCTGTATTTTAAAACTTTTCCTACAGCAGGCAACTCTGCTGAGGCTGTTGCACTAGTCAGTTGTTACGCTTTGGCTGCTTGCAGAAAGCCACAAGACAGTTCTTAAGATCTTATGTTAAATACTAAACAGAATAGTTTTGAAGCTGACATACTGTTTGCTGTAGGAGGGTATCTGATCCTTGTTTCCTTTTAAATGAAAAATCATTCTTTGAAACAAAGGAAAGAATGCATTTGCATGCTGGAAACCTGGAGTGTCAGATGCTGGAGCCCACAGCACCCCGAACAGGCAGCAGTAAATCCTTACAGAAATATCTCTTGCAGGGACACCTACTTGTCTTTGTGGGATATCACAGAATTTGGTGTTGCCAGATCCTAGGATTTTTGTCGCAAGTCTCATGACATTTCTTGTTTTCTTAAGCCACAAATGGCAGAGTTGGATGAATATATAAAAATCACAGTTTCTTTTTAAAAATAAGCAAGTGTCTCTTACTTGTATTTGGAGGGAGGAGTTTCAGTCCTAAAGTGTCAAACAACAGAAAAAACACACAAGTCTCTTAAGTTTCTTTGGTGGTAATGACATGATTTGCGGGGGCCTGACTTATGATTCACAAGCACGTGAAGCTGTCAAATGTACGACCTCGACACATCTTCTACGGCTGAAAGAAAAGGAAAGACTACCTTTTGATCTGGATGGAGCAATGAAGCTTGAGATGGACACCAGAGTAGCTACCATAGAGTTAACACTGCTTTCATGGAGCCTTCCACAAGGATTTTTGGTCGTGCAGGCTTTCTCCTGGACACCTGCCCCTTGGGTATTATCCTGGCAGCCCCTAAAGACGCTGTGTTCCTCAGCATGCTCTGCTGCTGTCAATCTCTTGGCTACAGCCTACCATTGTTCAAAGTTTCCATGGGAAGCTCCGGACCCAGAAAAGGGGCAGGACCATGAAAATGATGGAACATGAACAACCTACAGGAGGTGGCAGATACCATTGGTCTGAAGCAGCACGGCACGGGAAAGCAGGAGCCCTCTGCTTACACCAGACATCGGCTGTGAGAACAGGATATGAATGACTGTTGGTTTGGGGTGGAGAGGGGGCAGGCATCTCTAACCATTTTCCTTCCAAAACATCCCAGTCATCAGCCATGTCTTAGAAGCAAAATAACTAAATGAATCTGCTACAATTTATTGTCAGATGTAAATGGCTTTTGCAATTATTTTAATTTTTTTTTTTTAGCAATGTCATGCAGCACAACTTTTTAATAACTTTAATTAAACAGTAGATGTAATTGACTCTTCTGTTTGGAAGGACCAAGAAGAAAAACTTGGCAACATGCCAGCTGGTAGCTTTTGAGGTAACTTACAGTTGCATCCTTTCATAACTGATAGTTCAGCACGAAGCTGTTAAACTGTTATACATACCTCATTCTGTTTAGGGATTTAAGTGTCCTGTGGAAGTTTCAGGAAAGATCCACATAAATGCTACCTGATAACATCTAATACAGTTTACAAGTAATCTGCAGAATCTATACTGTATTTAAATAGTGCAGTAGCTCCTGTGCCCATAAAAAACATGTGAGGAAAGAGGAGAAAGGAATGTCAGAACAAGCACCTCGCAGGTGGAGGAGCTCCAGCCAGAGCTGAGCACACATGCTCCTCTGGCTTGCTTCAGAAAGGGGGCTACACTCGACTGCATCTATAGGACTGTTTCATCTTCAGCACATTTAATAACTGTTGAGAATTTTAAGAATTTTTTTTGGTTTGGGAGTAGGGTAGGATAACTCACGGATGAGAAAAAGTCCAGAAAAGTTAGTGATTTATGTTCAAAGTATCCCTGGGACTTGTTTCACCTCCTCTTGGGCTCATTCCTTTACAAGAAAGAGCTTGACAAGTCAGACCACAGGTGAGAGCTGGGTACCAACCTCCAGCAGCGGTAAAGTGAGGTTCCTCTGTGACACTTCCACAACCTCTTGCTGTGGGGTGGAGCAGTACCTTTCAGATTTAAGGCGGTATTTTGAGTTCAACCTCGTAATACATGACTATGTAAAATCTGATTAAATCCCATCTCTTCAATAACATGAGCAGGTGATCTTTTCCAATTATTTTTTAAGAACTAGTATGAAGAAAGAGATGATTGACAGAGCTAGTCTGGAAAGGTTCTTGTAGAATTACTCCACAAGCAATACCCACTTCTATTGTCACTGTACGCAGAACGT
Source organism: Microhierax caerulescens (assembly GCA_035590215.1). Classification (NCBI taxonomy): domain Eukaryota; kingdom Metazoa; phylum Chordata; class Aves; order Falconiformes; family Falconidae; genus Microhierax; species Microhierax caerulescens. The sequence goes on along the minus strand of JAVJGJ010000047.1, from coordinate 5,672,376 downwards.
GTCGGCTGTGAGAACACTGTCTGGTCCCCAGCACCCTGCACATCAAGATGTTTCAAAAGCCAGTCTCCATTCCTGGTAGCTAACGCTAATGCAATGGTGGGAACATGAAACTCCCCTGGCACAGCAACGAGTGAGGCAGTGAAAGTTCATCTGATGTAAGTCAGAGCAGAAGCAGCCTGTTCCCCGGATCCCTGATGCTATACTTAAGCATGGCATGTGTGTGTTCAGAGTGCTCATGTGTTTCTAGGTCAAGGTCATATGGAAGTGCTCACAGTAGTGTTTCCCACAGAAGGTACGTTGCATCTATGAGCAGGAGTCTGCAGTGGCTTCTAATCCTTGCCCAGACACTGGCCCTTAATTCCTAAGGCCTGTGGGCTGCATGCTGGCAGCACACCATCCTTTTTGTCCTTCCTGGCCTGTGGCAGTCAGGTGAGGCACTGAGCTGGCAGGGTGATGGCTTCCATGTGAGGGCACCGTAGACAAAGGGGCTTTGTTCTCTCCCTGGAGTTCTGTGGAATGTCAGTTTGCCAAATCTGTCAGCGGTTTATTTACACACCTCCTTTAAGGGGAGGATGCTCAAATGGCTTTATATGCTTCCTGCCTTCAAAGTATGTCAATGTTTTGGGTTTTCTAGAAAAAAATAATTTGGTTTGTATTTTTTCTCTTGTTTATAATTTGATTTGTACTTTAAAAGGGATCAGGTATTGAGCTAAGTGTGGTTTTGAACATGTATATGAAGCTGGCTGTTCATTATCCCATGTACAACACAACAGCCAACACAATAACTTCCATAATATTTAACAAGCTGATTTATGATCAGTATACAAGGCCTTATTCTATATGTTGACTTTTCCATTGTGCCAGGAACAAGACATACTCAATTTTTCCATTATCAGCATCATCTTCTTGTTTTACTAATGCCATCGAAATTTCCAAGGATTGGGTGTCATACAGCATAATTGGCGTACGTGTAATTCACTCATGTAATGAACGGAAGAGGTTAAAACTGACCAGAGATTTCCAGACCTGTGGGTGCTCTGGGCTATGATCTCACCCAAGTCAGTTCTGTTCACATTTAATAGTTTGGCTTAGCTGGTCAGGAATAAAGAGCTGAGTACTTGGGGCACAGCTTCTGCCTTTATGTTTGGAGTCAGTGAATGTTTTTTCTTCACCTCCTAACCAACAAAGAAATAAAAGGTGGTTATACCAATTATAACTAGGCAAATAAGACTGGAAAATCACCCATTCTATATGCAAAGCAATCCTAAAAATTACTAGCATACACAAAAAAAAAAAAAAGAAAAAAAGAAAAGAAAAAACTCTCCCATAACTTCCAGTAAACAAACATCTTGGTTTTCAGAGCTGATTACACATACCTTAAAACCAACAGCAAAGCATGGCTGGCTGCCAGGGGCAGAGGAGCAGCCCGGTTGGCACTGCTGGGGGCTGCGCTTGCAGCCGTGACCCAGCCCACACGGGAGGCCATCGCCGGCGGCGCGCAGCCGGACACACTCCCTCCCAGTTTACTTTCACTTCTCCAGTGACCTCTGCTCCTCCAGGCAAAGAGGACAGCACTCCGGCTGCCGTGCCGCTGTACGTGTACAGCACAAACCTGTGAAACCTATGGATGATGCTCTACAAGACATGTAAGTGCCTATTTTTAATGAGGGACTTGGGCGAAATGACCGGTCTGAAAAGTCCGAATCTGCTGGAACAAAAGTGCAGAGCCAGGAGGGGCAGTGGCTCTGACGGGAGTGGCCAGCCGGTTGCTGCCTTGCCATTATTTTTTTTCCTTCTTAGAGTCTGTTTTTATAAATGTTTAGCTAAAACTTGCTGAAGGGAACTAAATGCGTAATCTGAGCTTTTAAGAACTATTTCATTGCATTTTCTTAAACACAAAGAAGGACTTTGTTAAAGAAACTGCCTGCGCTATCTGGATTTAATTTGTTCCTAAAGAGATCCAGTCCTCTTCAGCTGTGGGAAAATAAGAAACCATATTGTGATTTAACAATTAACTGATAAAACAAGAAAACGCTACATGCCGATGCTGCCAGGACAAGGGTAATACTTAGTAAATCAAATAATTCACTCAAATAAACAAATCAGTCGGTTTTCAGGGAGGGAATCAGCAATGGCTTTTGCAATTAGCTAACCAGAAAATACATCTGCTGCCCTTTAGACACTGGGAAATAAAACACTGCTGGGCAGGCCACTTAGCTTAGCAACTAAATCAGGAGATAGAAATCCGAAATGAATCAGTTTGGGAAGCAAGCTGGGCTGTGTTCCCGTGGCATACCTGCCGTCAGCAGGAAGCGAGGGCTTCGCGCAGTGCCGCCTGGCCGGCCCGTGGGCAGGGTGAAAATCACCATCGCTCGCCTCAAACACCGTAAGGGCCTCGCGGTGCCATTTGCATACGGCATAGCGCTGTGGTCAGTACCGAGCGTATGTCCTCCCGATCCGGCTGTGCTCTTTGAATGTCATCGATCGTACCGTGGGGGGGGATTTGGAGGCCAAGTGTGTGCCTCCCCGGCAATGTGCCCCCTGCACGCGGATGGCTGTCTGTCCCTCTCTGCTGCCTCTGCCATGGCCAGGCAACTCCCTGAGGACCTGTCTTTCCAAGACAAACCTAACAGTGATATGGCTGCAGAAGTCTTGCTGTCACAGGCATGAGGAGGTGATATATTTAACTCTTGATTCTTGTATCATTATCTGAGTCTATAAGACAAAAATATCTCCAGGCAATGTATGCTGCAGCACTCGTGAATGATTGCTACTTACTTCCATTTCACTCACAGTGCTTGGAAACACTGTCTGCTAAAAAACATTTAAGATTTACATTAGAGATTTCTTAATCACCTTAAGATTACTAGGGTTTTGGTTTTGTGGTTTAGATTCTGGTAGCAATTTCACAGAAACTTTTTAGCAGAGCACAAAATGCAGTGAATTCACAATGGTATGAACTGGTCATAAAAAGAAATCTCAGCATGCCATACCACCACTGCTTCTTAGTACTAGGCAACTCCTTCTGCTGTGATATTTTAATATATATATATATGAAATAGTCTTAAAAAACTGTGATGGAAGGAGTTATAAAATGACAGTCTCCTTTCCATAAGGTGCCTGTTTCTGTTACTACAATACATTGCCAAAAAGCACTGTGATACAGGCACGATCAAGGTCTCCATGTGCAATAATAATAATTTTAAAATCTCTTTTCATGCTGTTCAGAAGATCTGGATTCCTAAGGGTAAATGGAATAAACTCAGGATGTTTATACTCTATTCATCTTCCCAAGGACACGCACCATAAATGTCACAGCACTTGACAATACTAAAAATATTCCAGTGAGGGTTTTTTTCCCATGTTCTTACCCTTTCTAGAGATAAATAAGCTGCTTTCATTTGTAGTACAGGGTTATAGACCAACATTTTCAAGAGTAAATGTGGGGATGCAGGTATCTCATTTGTTAATGGTGATGGCTATAATTGCGGGAGTTACAGCAGTTCTGGCTGTGCTCACCAGGAACTTCTCCCTGATGAGCCCCTCGGAGCCATGGCAAGGACAGCGCTGGGGTGGGACGCTGCTGTCTTTGGAGAGCTGTGCCAGGCTAGAAACTCCCCCCTGGCAGGGAAGGCCGGACACTGAAAACAAAGGCGAGAGTATCAGAGAAAGAAATTACCTGGAAGAAAGCTGCAGGTCTGTGTGGCTAACCCTGCTAGCTGAAATGCTGCCCCAGGACACGCTAGAAACGCGCCGGGTAAGCCCCAAGCACCATCCGTGGGGTTGTGCTGGGTATGACACTTCTGCCGTGACACCACGAAGTGGCAGCACTCGCAAACTTCCAGCAAATTCTCTTTTTTCATTTTTTTTCAAAGACTCCGGGTAGCTGGAGCTGTCTCTCACAAGAAGGCGTACAACATGTACCCAAGCGCAAAGTCAAGTCCTTTCTAAATCCTTTCTTACCTCCCATTTGGCAACTCGTGCCTACCCTGTAGGCTTCAGAAGCCCCAGCCTATCAGCCAGGGCATGCTGGCTTCAGCTTCAGCGCCGCAAGTTTCCCAGACATCACACCACTCAAAGTGAGGGGCTGTACGTTTTACTCTGTTTATGCAGTCCCAGTACACTGATATAGATTTTCCACATGCTTGGTTTAAGACGGCACGGAGGCAAACCTGGGCAAACCTTTCAGGATCTCGTGGACTAGCAGTCATCCCTGCAATGGTTGTGTTTCCTGGGTAAGGGCGCCTCTTGGTGCTTGGGGGCTTGCTGCTTAACAGAAGCAAACTGTTACCAAGAGGTGTCTGTGCAAGGGCAGTTGTGTGGTTGAAGCATTTTATGTACCATTCCGGATTCAGCTTTGCTGACTGTAATTTTAATCCCTCCAGAAGATCTCTGTCCCTCTTCAACATAAGCACTTTCTTCATGGTTTCAACACAAGTGGCAATTACTAATCACCCTGTGTCTTTGCTATACTAGAAATCTGCCTTTTCCAACACATTAAAAACATTTTGCAGTGAAAAAAAAAATTCTGTAGTAATAAATAATATATCCCATCCTTTACCACAATTTGTAAAGCCAAGGTTCAGCTTCACTCCTCTGCAGCATTCATCCCTAGGAAGGCATATCGTCCTCCTTACTTTTCTGGGTAATTAAATACTGATTAATTTTTGTGCAAATGGGAGTTTTTAAGATGTACAGATTTCCTTGCACTTCTTCCCTCACCAAGTTAATATATCCCAATTAGTTAGATGCTTCACTGCAAGCTTTTCTCTGATTAAGAGACATTGTCACTGCTCCAACTACCTGCTAAATTTGCATTACATGTCGTCGCTGCATTGAAACAAATGTGCACAGTGCTGCGGCACAAGAAAAACCATGAATTGCACACGGACGTTATGGAAATGCAGACATTGTACTCTGAGCAGTTGAAGTACTTGTGGAAAAGTGAACCGTGGCATCGATCGTTTCAACCCCGGCAGGATGCGGGTCTGGGCCCACACCCCCGCGCTGCCCCGCGCCCCGAGCGAGGCAGCCGCCGCCACCGCCGGGGCTTCTGATGTGTCTGTCATTCACCCCCTTCATTTCCCTTCGGTCCTCACTTTTGCCTCCCCGTCTCTCCTCCCTTCACACGCCTCTGTTCCAGCTGGGGTGTTTTATACCAACATCAAAGGGACAACGCAGCCTTTATTATGATTTTTTTCCCCTTCCCTTTTTATTAGGGCAAAATACTTCATTATTACTGAACGCGCAGCGTTTGGAAAGCTAAACAGAAATAATGTGCAGGGTCTGTGCAGGTCCACACCGCAACAAGCCAACATGTGTAACGCCTAAAAGCCCAGAAATTAAATACAGGTTGATCCCAATTTAAAAAGGAGAGCGAGGGAGAGCGAGCCGGCTCTTTGAGTGTGTGAGAGAAAGAGGGGAAGAGATGAGTAGCTGGTAATTATTGAAATACAAGGATGAGATTAATTCAAAGGAAACAAACTATGAAAACAATTGGAGCCGAGTGAAAAGCAAAACCCAGATTAGAATTTGCTTGTGGTTTGTTGTCTGTCTGCTTTCTTTCCTCCTCCCCACCCATTGTCACAGTGCAAGGCAATGGGATTTGCACACTTGAGGTGTAATAGCATTACTGCATTAATTAAAATTTTCATTTCACGTCCAGATTGTTTACTTATCTGCTGGAAACATATGTCGGGAGAAGTTGAGATTCTGGATTCTGCTCCGCTGCCCAAGGTGCAGTGCAGTACAGGGGGGGAGAGGATGACTTCAGATTTTTTTTTTTCATTGCATCCTCCAGCCTTATCTCTCCGCTGTAAATTATAAGGAGACTCCATTGAACTGAATATGAAGATTGTATTTGCGAGCGGCGCGTCCTAGAGCGGCCCCGGTCCCACTTTGAAATGAAACAAGCCGCTTGCGGGCCCTGAGCCCACCCCCTGCCCGTGCCGCCGCAGCCCCCCGGGGCCCGCAGGGTGGCTGGATGGGACCCCCGACCCCCGCCGGGTCCCGCGGGGAGGGAGGCAGAGCCGCGCCGCGATGCTCCCCGCTCCTCCCGGGATGTCCCCCCGCTCCTGCCCGCTCCCGCCCGGCAGGCACAGCTCAGAACCGGGACGCTCCCCCCGCCTCCGAAAAGCTGCGCTTTCCTAAGATGCCGCCCACCTAAAAACCAACAACCCATCCAGGAGAGGGGCTGAGCAGCCCGGCCTCTGCCGGGACCGCGGGCCGGGTCCGCGCCGTCGGGGCGCTGCGGCGGAGCCGGGGCTCTGGCCGGGGCAGTGCGGCGAGGAATGCTCGGGCGGCGAGCAGCCGGGTGCTGCTGGTGGGATCCCTCTGCTCATCTGCTCCCCCACCTCCACCATTTTTTCCCTTCCTTTTCGGGGGCTGTTCCCCCCCCCCTTTTTTTTTTTTTTTTAAGAGACCCCTGAGAAGGCAGCGAGGTGCCGTCCTCTCCGCCGGGTCTATCTGTAATTGAATCTAGGTCAGTTATTCTAAAGCATGGGAGAGGCTGATTCCCTCTTTCCGACATCAGCCCGGAATTTGGGGGGGAGGAGAGGGGGGTCTTGCAATTTCATTTAAAATGTAATGGTGGATGAACCGATAAGCAAATAGGGGGAAAAAAAGGCTCTGCTTAAAAGAAAAAAAAAATGGCATGCTTTTAATATGCTTCCAGATGGGGGGAAAATGATTTACATGGGAGTTTATTTCCTCTTTGCTGATATGAAAGAATTACAGATACAAAACCCACTGATCTATAGAATAAAAAAAAGAAAAGAAATGTTATTTTCCTGTAAAGGTATCAGTTCATTTATATTCATTTAACCATCCATCCATCAATTCACTTTCTCACTCCCTGCACATTCTCTCTGCCTCTAGTAAACCTACCCCCCCAATATACTTTTCTAGAATATACAATGAAGTTTCCTGTAAAAAAAGAAATAATATGAGATTCTGTTGAAGTAGGTAAAGCAAAGTTTTCCTTCTCCCCCCCCCCCCTCCTATTTTATGTTACAGACTTTTAGTAAATTAGCAATATGAAAAAGAAAATGTTTTAGTTTGGAAAAAAATGTCTGTGTATATCTATAAATAATATATGCAATATAGATGTTATATATGCGTCTACATGTGTATATATAATATATATAGCAGAGTTTGTGTGTGTGCTCAACATGTATGTATTGTGTCTCTATGCTTATGTTATACAAACAGTTCATTCTCTCCCTATGTGCGTGCCTATAAAATAAAATATACGCATATTGTACAGATATTTACAGCATTCATATATCGTAAGTGCACGGACATAGATTTAAACATACATCCAGCCTGCGTATGCTGTATATATGCACAATATATATGATGCCCATGCACACGCACATGCAAAGGCAACATCTCTCTGAATTGGAGCAGAACTTTTGTATTTAAACTTAAAATATTTTCTTAAATTCTTAACACATGTCCTTTATGAGCGTGGAGGCACATACGGCTGTCTATGGGACGTGCTCATACTGGGGTGTGCACATTGGGCGCACTCCTCCGGGCACACACGAAGAGAGTGGGCTACCGAAGGGCACGAATCAGCCCGGTGGCCTCACACCTCCCAGATCTAAAGACCGTGTCTGCTTTTTGGCCTTTGGTGGAGTTTTTTTTGTGTTTAGGACTGTACCTGAACCTGAGTTGCTATTTTCCTTATAGGAGCAGTGAGAAGAGAGCCAACCTCTCTCACTCTTGGTAACACCTTCCAGTATTAGGACAATCCCACTCTCAGTGATCTCTTCCCGGTGGCTGCTGCTCGCTGGGCATTAGGTGAAGGTGTACCTGGTCAGAGGTGACTTCTGTCTTCCCGTGCTCTCGGCATGACGGCCCTTACTCGCAGGAATAGTTACAAGGAGGATGAGACCTCACACCCAGGAATGGAGGCTGCTAAACCATCCGTCATTTCCCAGAGACCTTCTCAGAGGCTGGAAGTGGAGGGGTGCGGAATAACTTCTTTTTCTGTTCTAAGTGTAGTAGCAAAAGCTCTGTAAGAAGTTGCCTTTTGATTGTTAAAAACAGGTAAATAGAGAGGAGGCTAGATATGAAAATACCTATATATATATATATACAGATAAAAATATATATCTTTATCTTCAGCTAGATATGGATATAGATCCGCATATAATTTTTCTTATTGCTGCCTGTTAGAGGAGCCTCAGCCAGAGCTCGTGGGGGGGTCTTAGCCAGTCTTTTTTAAAAAAAAACCTGTATAAATAAAGCAACCAGCCAATCACCCCAAGATCAAACAACCTGGTGACAATGTAGATACCAGCTACCTCGTGGATGCCTGCCCTGCGCAGATCCCCTACACAACTGCGCACCAGATCAAAGGCTGGAGTTACCAGCCTCCATGTTGTAAGTGACACCTGCAGATGTTAGCCCTGCTTCGTGTTTCCAACCCATACCTGAATAAATACATAATCATATCACATAGCATAATTAATAGGAGTATCACCATGAAGGACTCCTAAAGGAAAGGCTGTTGAAAGAGAGTTCCTGAAGATAATCCTTTTAAAAGGTTTCCTTAAAATGCAGCCACTAGCGGGAATAAGGCAGGTTTAGTTCCAACACCTTAATACCTCTGGATAGCACAGTTTTAGATCTTGTTAATGTCTTTCCTTTAATAGCGGCTTGACTTTTGATTTGGGACTTGCACTTTTTGGAGGATCTCGTTGCTGCTGTGGTTCTCAGTGGAGAAGGGCCCCAGTGGAGGCCCAGCCCGGCTCCCTTTTCCATTGACCTATTGGGGACTGACAACCTTGCTCCTGCTGGAAATCAAACGTGGTCGCATCCTTTCTGCTCTACTAACCTTTCTAACCTCGCCATGTCGGAGCAAGCGCTGGTGTCCTGCACTTTTGTCTAATGACCCATTTGAGTAATTTGCAGGGTGCTGCTTAATTTGTTTTTTCTCACCCTGGATGGCACTCTCGCTCCTGGGCCACGGCAATGGGGTTCAGCTGCTCCCGATCTCTTTGCTTAGCGGTGTCACCTGCCTCCTCTGTTGTGCTCAGAAAAGTCCTCAGTGGCATCGCCTACCAGGGTTGGTAAGTAAATCAGGTTTTTTTCATTGTTTTTTTGTGGGTTCTTTTTTTCTTTTACAAATGATAACTGTGTAAAAATGAGGCAGAACCACACAGCGAACTGCAGCTAGGGGGAAAATGGGAAACTGCTCGATGCTCCCCAGAACACTTTTTTCCTCAGTCTCCCATCCCATGAGTTTTTTCTGTGATTATTTTTCATCCTCACGTTTCTCAGGTTGCATGGAGGGAGGCAGAGTCCGAGCGGCTTAGGCCACACAGCAGAGCGGACCCCTGTCAGGAAGCCCCGGGAGTGCCGGGGTCCTGCCTTTCGCTGTTTCTCTAGAGCTTCAGCCCAAGGTTCCTCCTGCTGGTTTTTAGCAGGAAAAGTTTAGATTTGTGAAAAACGTCATCAAACTGGCATGGAAGTAAGTGAGGGCTTTTGGAGTAAGAGTGATGGACATGTTCTCCCAACAGCAATAATTAAGAAGTGCAAAAGAGAAATTAAATTCAGTTAAAACAGGTGGGTTTTTTTAGTTTTTGTCTTACAGCTATGAACAATCCTTTAGACTATCCCAGTCCAAGTTTCTTGGTTGGTGACAGGTTTGGTGTCCAATCTCACTTGCACCACAAGGAATTTTTGGCCTCTGGAAAACCAGGTATCACCATTCCCAGCAAAGTGTGGACCAGGCTATCACGTTGTGGTGGTGTGTGTCCAGGACAGGAGGTTGAGGGCAATGTAAGATGTTTTTGGAGCTGCTCCAGCAGCTAGCCTCTAGCCTCTCTCTCAGAGGCTGGCACCAGTGGAGCTTGCCCAGCGTGGTCAGGCATGCAGTGCCACCATAGCCCGGACCCTCCCCATGAGGGACAACCGTGAAACCTTTTGGGTGTCTCAGGAGAGCAGAGTCTGGTTGCTGATGGCTCAAATGATTCCAGCTCTTTCAGCTTTGGAATAAGCACATGGGGTAGAAAGCACGTTGCTGCCACTCGTCACCCGCGAGGCAGCCGGCATGGTGACACTGGCACAGTGGCACTGGCACTGCTCCACCAGCATTGTGCTGGGATGGTGCAGGGATGAGGAGGCAGCACGAGATGGTGAGGGGATCCCTGGGGGCTGCCACCTCTGAGGACACCCTGGTGTCAAAAGGGACTATGTCCTTCACTGACATTGCCGATGAGCTCCCCGTCACTGAGGAGTGAGCTGGGTCTTGGACCTCCCATCAGTGATGTGCTCTGAAGCAGGGGGCTGGTGGGCCAGCATCCCCTGCCCCAGCGCCGACCCCCCAGGAAAGCTTCACAACCCAGACCCACTCTGGTATGAAGAAGGTTTAAAACGTACTTGCTTCCTACTTGTCCAAGTTTTATTTTTCCTGTTTTATCTTTTAGCTGTAGCTGCACTACCACATCCAGGCTTTATTATTTTTTTTTTCCCCAGCAAGGTTTGAGACCTCTGCTTTAGCGTATTTAATTGCTTATAATTTTTCCAGATTTCCATGTAGGCATTTTTAGTGTTTGCCTCCTTCCTTCCCTGTGAGCTATTAGCATGAGTCATTTTGTTTCCTGACACAGACAAGGGTTTTTCCCCCTCTCCTTCTTCTCCATCCAGCCCTGCTTACATGGGAACTTCCCCACCAGGCAGTGAAAGGAGAAAGGGAATTAGATCTTTATCAGAGACTTTCACCCAAGATTTCCTTAGATCAGTAAGTTAAATAGAGGCCAACAAAAGCCAAACAAATGCTTTCTCTCCTACCTAGAAATAAACCCCTCTGCAGTCAAAAGTATTCCCTCTCCTTCTCTGGAGGCAAACCAGGAGGTGGTGTGACTACGTGTCCTTCTCTCAGATGTACCAGCCTCAGCCCCCTGCCATGGTTTGATTTCACTTGGTCTCTTTTTGGCCATAGAGTGCCAGGGAAGACAAGAACTAAATTTCTAGCAGGGAAAAAAAATACTATGGAAAAATGGGGGGAAAAAAAAAATAAATCCCAGCGTTGCTTCAAATCCCTGACAACTTTTCAGGCCTTCATAACTAAGCCAAAAATAAGGCCAAAACCTCATTTTTCTTCATTTGCAGGTCACCTTGAACTGTAGATGAGTAGCGCTTTTAATAGCGTTTCTTTCAAGAGGATTTCAGTGAGGGAAGCAGCAAGGACTGAAATTCCCTGTTTCCTTACAGGCCTCAGTTTTGTCTTGAGGATATGCAAGCGCCTGGACAACTCCCCACTATGGATTTTCTCTCTTCATGGTGGCAACATAGTCTGACTTGAGATACTACAGAGGTTTGGCACGAATGTGCTCTAACATAGTTTTTAATCACCTCTTGGCCTCACAGCCCACACATTCATGTTCAGCCAGCTGCAAGGCTGGAGGAGATGCCTACACAAAAGCGGGCAGCCATCCGCTTCCTGCTCAATCGCAGCCCCTCAGCGTCCCATAAGATCTCTGTGGTGGTCTTGTAAAAAGCACCTTCCAAGTCAAGCAGACATGCATAAAAAAGCAAGAAAAAAAGGTGCAAATTTGTGTGATCACCCCAGCGGGGTGGGAGC
>JAVJGJ010000047.1:5649568-5660683 GCA_035590215.1 Microhierax caerulescens | reverse complement strand
GCCCCGCCTGCGGTGCACAGGAGCTTTCCCGGCTGCTGAAGGGCCCCGTTGTTGGAGCCTTCTTCGTACGAAGCTAGGAGGGCTGGGAAATGTAACATCCTGTCGCACTCGAGTACCAGCAGCATTTTAGTATTTTGCTCACTGCTTGATTATTTTTTCTCTTCTATTTTTAAAAGATATTGCAGATAAAGATGTGGTACTAAACTTGACCACTGCCTGACAGGAGTTTGCGGCGGGGTGGGGGTCGGTCTCTTCTCCCAGATAACGAGCGATACGACAAGAAATGGCCTCAAATTGCACCAGGGGAGGCCCAGGTTGGATATTAGGAAAAACTCGGTTCATTGAAAGGGTGGCCAGGTGCTAGACCAGGGTGCCCAGGACGTGGTTAAGTCACCATCCCTGGAGGTATTTAAAAGTCGAGTAAATACAGCATTTAGGGATACAGTTTAGTGGTGGACTTGGCAACGTTAGGTTAATGGTTGGACTTGATCTTGAAAGGCTTTTCCAAATTAAACGATTCTCTGGTTCTTTGACAGCAGCTCGTGGACTCTTCACTTTTGCTCACTAACGTGCCAGTAGTGCCCGCAGAGGGCAATGGGTGAGTGCAGCTGGGGATGGTGGCAAGTGGTCCTTCACCTCTGTATCGCCAGTTCCACCCCAGAGGAGAAGAGCAGTTGTTTGTCACTGGAGGTGCATTTGGTAACCAGTGCAATCTGATCCCCCAGACCATTCTCTGCAGTCAGATTCCTTAAATCCTCATCCCTTTCTTGGGCTCTTGAAAGGGAAAACCCCCAAACTAAGTAAGCGTTAAGCTTGCATTTTGTTGAGAGAGGCTTTTTCATCTCTTTCCTGGGATGCTTCAGCAAGGAGTTCACAGGGATGCATACAAATGGCAGGTCACATGTTTTCAAGGTTTTGGTTGTCACATTGCCTTGATAAAGTTTATGAAAATCATCCAGGAGTTTTACAGGAAGTTGCAGCTTGTGTTTGCATTGCACAGCACATACTGTTGAGGTTTCTGTGTGGTGTTATGGAGAATGCCAGAGGGATGTGCTGGGTTTTGTGTCTTGAAATTTCTCCGCTCGTGATGATCCGTCTGTTGGCTTGGTAAATTGAAGGAGGCTTTTAAGGGGAGAACAAACAAAACATGAAACTCTAATAAAGATACAGTGGTGTCAGAGACAGTAGCAAGAGTCCTAATGTAAATACTGGGGGAGTTATTAATTGGAAAAGTCTGCCTTTGTCTGACTTTGGTGGTTGGCCAGCCCAAGTGTGGATGAGAGTGGTTCCATGTCGCAATTTAGGGAGGAGGGGCTGATTGCAGCCTATGAATTTGGAATACAGCTGGATTTATTAATGTAAAAAACCTCATATAAACATGAGGTGGCAATGCAGACCCCAGCCTAAGCTGACAGGTCCCTAGGTTTTATCCAGAAGGGAAGCAAAAGTAGATCATAGACGAATGTGTGCAGGGGACTGCAAGAGACAAAATCCCATTTGATATTCCTTGTACAGAAAATAACGTGGAGTCTTTTATGTTTATAATAACTAAGCAGAATCAAAATTACAAAGGGGTTTTTGACAGCCACTATAACCTGAAAGTTATGTTTTGTGTTATCAGTGCGTTGTGCTGGTGGCTAATGACACCTTTCAGGGGGCAGACTGCTCACCACAGGCACATGGAGCGAGAGTGCCAACACCACAGCGCTTGTCTGACATACTGGCTGCTGCCAGAATCTGGCATGCTGGTGCCTAGCTAAGGAGTTGTCTCTGAAAAACTCTCTGTGAACACACTCTGCTATCAAATTAGAAGGAGTTTTGGGAAGGGTGGCTGTCCCTTTGCCATTTTTCCTGCAGGTGCTGTTGAAGACAGTGTGGCACCTTATGGTCACATACAATCAGATTTTTTTTGTGAGCCTTGTTATTCCAAGAGCAGAATATATTTCAGCAGCCTTAAAATGCCAGCATTTAGTATGGTGGCTGGGTCATTTGGCAGCCGTTGCCAGAAACCTAATTGTCCATTTGGAAGGAAGAATAGAGTTGTGTCATTTTACAAAGAGTTGCCACAGGGGTGATATTTTTTTACCTGCAGGTGAAAAATGATCATTGACTTGCCTTGTTTCTGTCATTTGCTGCTTGTGCATTTATCATCACTGATTGTATGTATTTTATTCTCTGTCTGAGGAGCTGCTGGCTTCAAATAACCAGTAATCTCTTGCTTTTTCTCTAATATTTTTTAATTATATGTCTACTTCCTTTCCTTCTTTGTGTGCGGTCAGGTGCAGGCTGTGTATGTTAGTGCGGTGTACATATGCTGTATGCAAGAGGCCTTTTGTACTTTGGGTAAGAGAGAAATCTCAGTAGGCGTGTGTGACGTGTCATGGGCTTACAGTAATTATAAGGCAGTAACATTGAGTTATTAGTTATGTTTTCTTCTCAACTGTCAAAGACCATTCCTGAGCTTCCTGTCTGTCTCTGACAAGTTTACATTTCCTCCGGGTAAGGAAAATATCAACCTTTTTCTAAGCAACCTTTAGGTCAGCTTCATTGCTGTGGTATTCAATCTCAGCTGTGTTCGCTCCCTCTCTTCAGTGAGGCTGAGCTCCATCCACTGCCAACCCTCCAGCTGTGTTGAAGCCTGCACACTGCTCCACTGTAGCTGCATGCTTGAGCAAACCTGTGCCTGGGTCCAAACCTGCGAACAGGGTTAAGCCCAGTCAGATTAATATTCTAGCGGAGGAGAAGGTGCAACATCAAATCACAAATTCGGAGTTAGATACAATCCTCCTGCAGTCTGAGGGCATTCAAATGCCTGGCAATGCTACGTCTGTGCCGTAAGCTGTGGTTAATTGTCTTGGTCTCCCTGTTTTGCTGCTCTGAACTTTCTAGGCAAGTACTGGCTAACAGCATGACTGCCCTTTTAATGCTTAAAGTCGTCTTAGCATAAAGATTTAAATTTTTCCTTGCAGTAACTGTTGTCTCTTTGAGGCAGTGAGATAAAAGGTGGATATGCAAAATATCCCAAACAACTGTCCTTTTAATGCTGAGGTTACTCCTGCTGAAAGTCTTCTTAGCATAAAGATTTAAATTTTTCCTTGCAGTAACTGTTGTCTCTTTGAGGCAGTGAGATAAAAGGTGGATATGCAAAATATCCCAAACAACCACTCCTTAAATCCTTAAAACCTGGCAGCACATCAGTAGCCTTGCTGCAGTCGTGAAGTTACCTGGTTTGGGGTTTCTGTTACTTTCAAATCTAAATAATGGGCATGTTCAATATTAAAAAGCTGCTGTTTGTGTACAGTGATAATAAAACCTCGTAGTGCCACCTTCTATAACTGGTGCATGGGAGTGAGTCCCTGCCATAACAAAGCTGCTGGAGTTTCTGCGGCAAGCTGGGCCCAAGAGCATCATGTGGTGGCTTCAAATGCACACGTGTGCTTTCCAGATACCCTTATCACTCCAAAGCAGAGTGCCATGTTCCAGCTTCTGGCATTGGTGGGTCTTTTTTTTGTTTGTTTTCTTTAAATTTAGTAGCTGGGGCACAATTCTGCACTGATGGGCAACGTCAGTGGGAAGTTCCACTTCTCTGGTCTACCAGAAGCCTGAAGCTGGTTCCTTGCGTGGTTTGGGCAAAGATTCCTCAGAGTTAGAGGAGACATGAAAGATCTCTGAAGAGAGAGGTGAGATACTGGAAAGGTGAGATACTTTTGCACTGATTGATAACTGCTCTACCGAAATTTTAAACCTTGCACACACCATCCTAAATACTGAAGGAGGTGAAAGTGCAGATAGGTGAAATGTCTCTGTGAGAGCGGGAGAAGGCAGACTGCTTTATGGGTGGTTCTTAAAAATGGAGCATCTCAAAGGATGGGAGAAGCATCTTGCAGATGCCAGAGCCAGGCTTGGCAGGCACTATCTAGCAGCAGCCAGAGAGGCCAAGAGCATGGTCACGTTCGCTTCTGCCTTTTGGCTTAGATGGGAAGAAAACATTGCCACCCCTGAAATCTCAGAGAGGCTTACACCCCGTAATATGGTACACCAGCGTGCAGGGCTCCGGTGACAGCAAAAAGCCCTCGGTATGACTGGTGATGATTTAATGAGTGTGTGTAAATGAAAAGTGCCGCAAGGGCATGGAGTGCTCCTGACTGCTCAGAAAATTATGTTGGCTTAAATGCGATCTTCAGTTGGTCACGGTTAACTTCACTGTTGTAATTGCTGCTAATAGACTTCTGCATGCTGCCTGTGCAGGCATTGGTAATGACAAGGCAGCAACAGAGCAGGAGGCAGGGAAGGAGATGACACTTTGAGCCTGCTTTTCTTTTACTTTGTATACTGATTTTGCTGGATCCTTGTCATGCTTTTACTGCTTGCTGTGGTTCATTGTTTGAATGTCATAGCGTTGTTTGAAGTTTAATTGCTCTGCTGGCTGGAAGAGCCTGGTTTAAAGCATGAGTTTTTAAGTTTGCAGAAGGTACAGAGTTGTCGGTGACACTGAGAATCACTACAAATCGTGTAGCTGAGGCAGAAGGAGGAAGCTGCAGGGAGCATGGCACTTCATTCCCCCACAAGTATTTGCATGAACAGGCACAACTTCAGCTTCTTGGTCCTTGCTTCAGCCTTTAGCGCACGCCAGTGAGTTGAAGAGGGGAGGCTTGATCACACTGAATGAGATAACGTGGAACTTCTTGCAACAAAAGGAAGTTGCACAGCAAGGATGTCAGGGCGGTATGTTTCTGACAGTACACTAAACAGCTGCCTTGACAGTGAGCCGTGGAAACACGAGGCATTAGAAACACATAGAAATAATACAGTGTTTGTATAAAAAGTAAGAATGTATCTGAAATCTTGTTGTGCTCTGGAATCACAGCTCTCTATGCAGCATCAATAGCTGTGTGTTCTTGTTTGAATAGGAGAGACACTAGCACTGGAAAAGTTATTAGTGCGTGATGGTCAAACTGGGAGTTTTTCCTGAGCCCTTTCCTGTCAGTGCTGTTAGTGCTACACAGATACAGAGAAAGGACAGTGTAATACAAACACCACCACCCCCCCGCCCCCCATCTTGATATAGAAAGGGCAGGGGCTGTGCATAGGTGCAGTGCATCGTGCCAGAGTTTTCTGGCCCTTCTCCTTCATTCTTTTATTTATCTTCTCTAAGTCACAGGGCACAAAGGGCTGACGGTTATGTGTTTTCTGGTAGCCAACATGCTGTAAGACCTATGCATTTGCTTTAAACAGTGAATGTGGTGGGGGTGAGGGTGTTTTGGTTTTGTTTTCTGTGCTGCTTGGTTATACAGTGCTGTGCTGACATTTTAACACTTACTTCAGATGCAGTCATAGACGTTCTCTTTCTAAATCTGATAAGGGCACGGTAACCCATGGAAACAGTCTGTGCCCATATCTTAATCTTGAGACTATAGTCAAGCAGCTATAGGGAAGGCTATGCTCCTGCAAAATCCATTGCTGCCAAATTGGAACTGGTGCCTAAAACAGTAGCAAGTCTGGGTTTGTGTATTGGCAGAGGTGTTTGGGTTGATAGAAAAAAGTGTTTTATTTGTATGTGTATTTGAGTGTACTTCCATGGTGAAAATGTACTGCTTTTTGGATGCCCTTTCTCCCCACTCCTGTATGAAGGCAGAAGTTCTTCCCTAAAAAACATCATGGCACTTTGGCAGAGATGCCATTCCTGACGGTCTGGTTCTGTTTCAGTCTGGGAGGTTTCTGCTAGGCGAGTTGCTGAAGTCTTCTGACAGACCAAAGGCAGCAATGAACTCTTGGAAGGTTGGGTGATGTTAGGGCCAAATCACTGCAGCTCAGTCAGTCCTCAGCCTTGCCTGGCTGTGTGAGCTTCTCTGTGTCCCACCCCATTCCACGTCTACATCAGAGAGAACCTCTCTCTATGAAATATGTACTTGCATCAAAAAAATTATAAACCACATTAGTTTTAAACTCCATAATCTGACTTCTTAAATGATAGAAAAATTATCTTCAGTGATTTAACAACTTTAAGACTGTATTTGATGAAATAGTCAGTGCGTTTCCCTAACAGGTAGTTCAGCTTTCTGAAGTTTTATGATGGTAGTAATTCTGTTTCAGCTGTTTAACCACTGTTAGGAAAATTAAGTTTACAGATTTTAAAAATGGCTTGCTAATTAACTGCTGTGGTTTGTTCTTTTTGTTATTTTATCTCTAGATCAGTCGTATTGTCATCGGCTGCAACACGACATGTATTTTCTTACAAGCAATAGCCGCCTGAATGAGCAAGTGGTTGATAAAATTATTCTTCAACTTAACAGAGTCTACCCCCAAATTCTTACCAATGCAGAAGCAGAAAAGGTAATCTGATGAATTTTACAATATTTCTGAATGTTGCATTGTTTTTGTGGGTCAGTAGCTCAGCTGCCCTCTTCCTGACTTGACTCTTGTTGCCTCATGCAGCTGGTCTTCCTCACCTCTTACTTGCTGACTGGTTGTATCTGGGATCTCATATCAGAGGAGAAGTCACAGGGCTGGCACATTCCCTGTGCCAAGTGGTTATGAGAGCAGCAGCTTAATGCCACGGTCCTTGCCATGACTCTTACAATCACTCTGTGGGCAGGATTGCACCCATCGTGTGACCAAGTGCCCTGCATGCCTGCTTCCTCACATGAGGCGGTGTGGAGTGTCATGTCAGATGATCTGTGCTGTATCCAGCTGTGTCCACAAACTCATCTATATTAGCTTGTTCAGTTTTAGTTGCTGATTAATGTGATTAATAACTCTTTGAGTATTGGTAGAGAAGGGGAGCATTAGTCCCACCTGTACGCAGTGGGAAGTGGATGGAGTTAGTAACATCTTCCAGTGGTGCTGCTATGTATGGAGGAAGGCTACCCTCCCTGGAATGAAACTTTCAAAAATGGGTGGCTGTTTTTAGGGAGAACGATCTTTGAAACTTACATGGAGTGAAAGTTAAAGTCAGTTAAAAGCTTCCCACACCCTACTAATAACTCTTCGTACTTGCCCTCTGACTTCATTGACTGCCTGACGCTCGGGGTTTTGACATACCAGTATTTTAACATTAGGAAAGATAGGTCTAATTCGGTCATAATTGAACTCCGTGGAGTTCAGAATAGTGTTTTGGTGGTGTAGAGCAGTGCTAAATTATCAGCTGAGCCAGTCTAGTTGCTCAGTTACAATAAACAGTGTGACAGGCACAATTAAAGATCATCTTATTCCATCAGGAGCATCAGAATAAATGCATAAAGAATCCCTGAAACATAGTTTGTGACTTCTGTACTTATCAGACTGGAATGAACTGCTTTCATGTAGGTCTAGGCAAGTTTCTGTCAACTCTGTTCAGTGTTTAGGAAGCTTATGGTCTCAGCTATATCCGCAGACCTTGTGGGAATCTTGTCAGAATAAGGAGTGTTGTATAATGTATATTGCGTTCCTGTCCCCCTAGAGCAGGAATTGATCCCAACAAAATATACTACAAAGCTTATCTGTTTTACTGGTCTGAAATATGATGCTTTCTGAGAATGGCTTTGGACATTTTCCAGGTAAGCTGAAATCGGTTTGATGTGTGTAAGGCTAGGTACGCGTTTTCATTCTCTTTGTAAAGATTCATCGTGTTTTGGACTGAAGAATGAAAGTACTTTCTTCTGCAGCCTCTTGCTGTGTTGCCTGAGTAATGAGAATTTGTACATGTTGGACTGGGTATGCAGCAGCTAATTGTGCTGGAAACAATGAACCATGTAATCTTGGGATGATGAACACTCCAATATTGGGACTAACATAAGCAGCATAAAGTACTTTTTGAGTGATTGTTACTAGGCAACTAAGGGGAAACTTGAAGACATAGAAACTTATTATATGATTTGTTGATATTTTCTATCAACAGCTGTCAGAATCAAATTGTAGAATAGCAAGTACCATGTTAGTTTGAATGCAGAGAAAACATTAAACATGGAGTAGCTGTCACTTCATGAGAACAGAAAAAAGAATGAGGGAAGGCAGAGGCAATATGCTCTCCATCAAGCAGTGCTGATGAGATTGAGCTTGGTGTCTTGATGACGGCTGTGCAATGCACATACAGCCTTTTTAGGTTCCCCTCATTTTTTCGGCCCATTGTTTTTAGCAAGTAAAAAATAAGCTCCGTATCTTCACTCCTGGCATACTGTAAAGCGATGTAAAATTGATCTCCGAGTGATGTAAAATTGATCTCTCTTCTCATGAGTGCTTTTCTCTTACAGTTCAGGAATCCAAAGGCATCACTCCATACCAGACTTTCAGATCTGATAAAGCACCTTCAAAAGAAAGGAGACAGACACTGTCAAGAGTTTTACAGGGCTCTACAGATCAATGCTGAACACCTGTATAATGACCTGCCAAGCAGGAAAATCTTGAGTAAGTTGATTTGTAAGTTGTGGATTTCCTCATAAGTATATTACAAAACCTTGTTTCAGTTGAGGTTTGGGTTATTTAAATAACCCGTTGAGGTTATTTAAATAATTTTTGGTTATTTTTTATTTGATTAATATTTAATTTAAGTAATTAGGTTATTTAAATAATTCTGAATTCCGTTTGATTTGAATTTTCCAAAAGCCGTAAGGGGATTTGACTGAATAGTTCTTGTTACTTGTTGAGTAGTGTGGGCCGTCCAAAACTCTTTGATTGTTTAAGTGCAACATGTAAAACAGCCATATAACGCTCATAAAGTGCAATTTGTCTTTTCATAACCATTGCTTCTTAATGGCTTGTTTATTTCCTCTGTGTTGATTCTGATTCGTAGCACATAAGAACATTACAAGGCACTGATTTGTTAAGCTTAAAAGTCTGGTGGCCCAGAAGCTTGGCTTTCCCTCAATCCGTAAATCTCCTAGTTGTGTCTAGTTTAATGTGAAACAAACATTCACAGGCCCTGTCAATGAAGAGCTGTGATACTGATCATCTAAGACTTGTTTGTGCAGCTGACAGGCCTGACTGATATCTGTAAAGCTGCCTCCCAGATGTATGTGCATGTACTTTAGAAGGACTGAGGCTCAAACAGATTTGGTTCTGTGCTGCAAAGGAGCTCATTTCTTTAAAGGAAGAGTATCCAGCCTGAGTTGCCAACCTGTGATAATGCTTGCTATGTGTCAGTGTGCCTTCTTCCTCCCCCAACGGACTGGAGAAATCTGTGTTCCAAAAGGATGAGAAATAAGTTCAGGCATCCCGCATACTGAAATTACTTGAGGAGCTTGAGGGAAAACTCCCACATTTAAGTTAATGAAGCTCTGGAGGGACTGCAGTTTAAGAAATCTTTATAAAGTATCTTAACAGCACTAATGTTTCACCAGTCAGTTGATTTCTAGTTGTCAGAAACCCCACAGGTAGGTTCCAGGGGAAATTTTAGACATGAGGGTCAAACTCCAGTAAGATGCAAACTGTTACACCAAAAAACCCGTAGGCTAGACCTCTTTTATTCTGGAGTGAAAATGGCATATAAAATTGTAATTACCTGTGAAGATACTGCATTGTTCAGCTTTGTTTCACCTTTCATTTTGAAGGAAAAGGTTTGTATCTCCCCACCACAAATACGTACCGGTGGAAGCTACACCATTTACCTGCTGCATTCACAGGGAGCCTGCAGAGTTACCCCAGGTCTCCACATCCATACCCGAACCCTCTTGAACTGGGGGAGTCTGAACCCATCCGTGCTGCAGAATCTCAGATGAACACAAATCCCAACTGATTCAGCCTTGCAGCAGCTTTAGGGCAGTGCTTTTGATCCGATGTTCCCCTTGCAGAAGTCGTGCCCTTTGAGGGAGCAGGCCCTTCAATCAAACAGTCGGATCTGTTGTTTTTACTCTGGTAGAGCTCAAGAGCCGCAGGTTTTTCTGCCAGCCTGACTAGAAGGCAGCAGGCAGCCTTTATTAATTCAGATCAACTTAAGAAGTCTTAGTGTAGTTACTAAGAATAACATCTAAAACGTGTGTTGATGGTTTAGGAGTTTAAGCTCTGCTAATGTTCAGTAACACCCACAAGCCATTTCTGAGAATGGATCTTAACGTACGTGTGCACAGCAGCCGAGGCCTGACTGCGTCCATATAGATGGGACCAAATTGGATCATATAGATGGGTCTGAATGCAGCCGGCTGCTAGAAATAGCACAGCTGTGACCAGCTTGATCCGTACCCCTACAGCTCACACTGGAAGTTGTGCAGGTGAACCCTCGCACTGCCTCGCGCTGTTCTCATGCCCAGACACCTGCGCAGGGTGTCTGCGCGGTGGTTTCATTTGAGCTGGAGCATAAACATCTCGTCATTGCACCTGATACGGTTGCTTCTTGTCACTTGCACACGGTTACTTCTGAGAGCTTTTACTCAGGGAGCCACATGAGTAGGCAGGGTTGGGGCTTCTCATGTGCAGACTGTGCGTAACAAGTACAGGTGCTAGAAGCGCTTCACAGAAAAAATAGCGTGTGTGGTGTCCCCAAACTGTTGTGCTGCTGTTGCATTGTGCAAGGGGACTCCAGTAACCGTCGTAAGTCATTAACTTCTCTGTACCTGGGTACACTCTCTTACGTTACCATCCTCAAAATGATGAGAATAAATAGCCGAGTTAAAATCCTACTGCACGCTGAGATCCTGCTGCTTCCTTACATCGAGGAGGAGACGGTGAGATGATGTGGTGGTGTTTGTTGCTTCTTAGGAGTTGTGTAACTGAGACAGGTGTCTGCATTCTGGATGGAACGGTCGGTGAGCATCTGTGTGGCACTTTGAAACTGCAAACGGTTTGATCCTTCAGGAAAAGCTCTCCTGTTTGGATAGGAGGTGTTAGTTCTCGTTTAAGTGAAATTGGACGTTTTGAATATTGAAGGCGTTATCCTTCAGACCTCTAAAAAGTACGACGTTCGTGTTACTCAACGTTGCTCCTAGCAGCAGTTGCTCCGTTTGCCAGATGTAGCACAGAGCACGGAGAGAAATGATACTCTAATCGTAAATGTGAAGAGAGGAGGGACCGCTGGGCTGCAGCTGGGACGGGGACAGGCGGCGCTGGAGGTACCGGGAGCAGCACCCGGCGGGCACGGGGAGGGGGGAGGTGTGTGTGGGGAGTGTGCCCGGGGCGGCCCCACGCCTGGCCAGGGGGAACCCCACT
>JAVJGJ010000047.1:5615464-5633449 GCA_035590215.1 Microhierax caerulescens | reverse complement strand
CTCCCAGTTCCTAGTGCCCCTCCAGCCTTTTCGCTAGCAAGGCCTGAGGAGCTGAGAAGTCTCATCAAAGCCAAAACACAGCAAGCTGCTAGCTCCGAAGAAGATAGTTAACTCCATCCCAGCTGAAACCAGGATAGGTCATTGAATTTGTGCATGTTTACGTGATATTAGCCATGTTTATTTCTACTAGAAAAAATTTTCACAAATAGCTACCATCTGGTGGTATCTGGGGCACCAGCTGTTTCCAGACTGACTCCAAAGGAAATGCGGTGCCTACGCTGCTCCTCTGCAATAGCCTTTCCTGGGCGTTGGTTGAACGGTGACAGCACGGAATGGGCTGTCCTCAGAAGTAAGCAGGACTACGGCTGCTCTGCCAGAGCATTTCCCTAGAGACAGGGTAGCAAAAGTGCTGAGAGTATTCAGAAGCTCTTGGTTTATTATTTTTTAATTTCTTAATGGAAGTATGGGGCTTGTGGGACGGGCCATGCAAAGACGGGAGGCTCCACCTCTCATATTTGGATATTTTGGATATACGGTATATATACCGTAAATTGTTTAATTAAGAGTAAAACAGTGTCATTATGAAGCAACATGGCTTCTTGTATGCAAACAGCTAAGGAGAAAGAGAGTCTGCTTCTCTTCAGTCTCAATGCTTCTACACTACCTCTAACTTATGGGACATTTGACGATTTATTTTCAAGGACTGCTGTGTTTAAATGCACAGGTTATCAAAGATATGAGTTGTACATATGAAAATACATCATCACTGTTCTTCTGTTTCCACTGCCCTGCAGTAAGTAAATACACTTTCAGTAGAGCCTGTTCTCCTGTGGTTTCACAAAATTATATTGTAGAAACAAGCACCAGCTTTTGACATTGTTGTTTTGTTGTTTTGGTTTTTTTTAAAAAAAAAACAAACTAAAATGGTGCATAAATTTGTACCACATTGCATTTCCTCAATCAGATAGAAACTATAATGGCAACATCTTTGGTAAGCTAGAAAACAAGCAGAGCTTAGTGTTTGGGTTCTGTCACTCATTGCTCTTGTAAATATTTGAAAGATCAAGATTATCATGTTTCTTCTAACTACAAAAGAGCATCCAAGCTTTTAGGGTAATGTTGTAGTAACAAGCCCGTGCCTTGGACTGGGGGGTGAGTGCAGCACACCAGCACCTCAGGGCAGTGCACCCCAGTCAGCCTGTACCTACACCAAGGCAGGGCTGGCAGGGCTCAGTGCGACTTGCAGGAAGATATGGCAGAAAACAGGATAACACATTTGTTAGAATAAATTAAAACGAGTGACCAAAACCTTCTGAATGATAGTTGAGGAGAAAGCAGTAATCAGGATCGTGCTTTCTAGTTCAGCCCATTTTATGTCATCATCAGCTGCAGAATAAGCTTCAAGCAGTGACCTGGTTTAGAAGACATATACTTAAAAAGTCAGTTCCAGTAAATACAGTTGTTGTCACCAGCTTCAGTAAGTACAACTCCTCTGAAAATTTCAACCCAGGCAGCCCTAGATGCTGAAGGGACTAATGAGAACGACCGGAGCAGCATGTGTAGTTCTTACTCTGCTCAGCAGCTTATGAAACAGAAGTAAACGGATGACCTGGCATGAACCGTTTCCCAGGAAAGCCTGTAAAAATTCCTCTCACTTACATTATTGATGACCTCTTTTTAAGTGAAATGTTTGCCTACAACCAAGAACTCTCGAGAAGCACAGCAAACTAACAAACTATTTAAACTGATGCATTCGTTTGCCACCCCTAGGACGTATTCACTAGGGTTTTAAATAAGCACCTGACTTAAAAGAATAATAATCATGTGATTAAATTATTTATACTTGAAACCGACTTGCAGAGGCTTTTGTCTGCTAAAAAATACATGATCTCTGAAGGCTTCAGGTGCTTAAAATACAGATTGCATGTTTGAGGATGTTTTGCAAATCTTACTTAATTATGATAAAAATTATAAACCAGTATCCTTTTTATTTAAAAAAAGACATCCAGTTGCAAGTCAAATACTGCTGATGGCCAGTACAGTCCTGTAGTCAGTTCCAGATCAGGTTTTCTTGTGTTTAGAACCAAAAGAAGAGACCAGGCTCTCTGAAGTTGCAGGTACCCCTGTGGTGATGCTTCAGTCACACTTCCAGAAACTCAGGAGCCGGAAAGATTCATGGTGGCATTTTGTTGTTGTTCTGAGCCCAGGCTCTGGCAGACTTCACGTGAACAGACGCCTACCCCCTTAAGACAGGTCTCCGCATTCAGCTCTTGCACCCAACGATGTGGTCAGGCTTGAAGTATTTTTTCTCTCCCTCCTGTATGTCCCAAAACCTGCGTTTTGCAAAGTCTGTTGGAATCCACAGTTGACAAGTGGTTGCCCGGTGAGTGCTGCCTACCCTACTGCTCTGGATCCAGTTAGCTCCACCAGCCGCTGGGAGACGGGGTACACAGCCGTGGTAGTTTCCGTTGGACAACAACTTAGCAGTAAAGATGCTATAGGAACAGCTGTTATATTTTTCAGGAGAAACCCACTGTAAACGGCTTGTTTGCTCAAGTGACCTGAAAAATTATGGTCCAATAGAGAGGAATAAAATGGGAAAAGACATGGTATGTCTGTACTGCACCCCCCTCTGACTACTTTCAAGTGTTTCAGTGCAAGACAAACATGATCATGCTCATCAGAGAGGCAGTAAGTAGTACAGGAATGGAAAGCTACATTCAAAATTGGGCCAAATCACCACCAAGTATAAAGATGCTAAACATCAGCAGAGCCTGGGTGTCTCTTTGCATCTGCCTTTAGGGTGGTAAGGGTAAGTCAAAAAGTGAGAGGATTAGCTAAGTGCCAGAAATATTTCTTCCTTTTATTGTGTCTTGCTTAGAAAACTAGAAAGGTGCAAATCTGGCAATGAAAAATATCTAATATTAATACCCAAGCTAAAGGGAACAATCTTTTGGGCAGATTATGTATTTAGGACAACACAAAGCAACTCTTTAACACATCTAGCTTAGGTATAGTTTCCTGTACAGAAGAGAGGTAGCTGCCTCCAGAGAGCCTCTCCAGACCGAGTCAGATGCACAGACAGGTAAATATTCTAGTGAGTAAAAAGGTTGCAAAGGTGGTACAGTCAAGAATCTTCTCAAAATTACTGCCCGATGTTGAGCCACAGATAAACTTCATGCTTGGAAGGGCTCTTCCTATAGTCACCTATTTTCTCCAAAAGAAAGGTTTTTAAGGTTTAAAGTACTTGCTGTTTGGCCAGTCAATTCACTACACTACAGCATCAAAACTGTGATAGCACAAATATTTATGGATAGTCCTTCAACAGTTTGCTGGTTTGTAGAAAATAAATAAGGAACATTGTCCTGAGTATTTCATTTGGAACTTTTTCTGAGCTACGTTCAAATTAGTAAAACACGCACAATTAAAACTATCACTTGCTAGATACTGGTTAAATGTATGTTAAGTTGGAAATGAAGCAACAAAAGACAAAAAATAAAAAAGAATGTCTATGCTCTTACTAACGACAGGAGTTTCTGATTTGTTTTCTGTTAGTTCTTACAGGACATGTAAATGAAGATAAGGTAAATCAGTGGGCCTTGAGACATAACTAAAGAGATATGTGATCAATAAAAACTGTAAATGAGATGAGACACATGGAAGTCAAACTTCTATTAATATGTGCAAGGCAGCATTTACTGATTAAGAGTAAGGAAATTATCAGTACAAATCTGCATCCACAAGTAAACACCATCTAGAAAACTAGGATTTTTCTGATTGCAGGTGTGATACTTTGGAAATAAAATGACTGCAATGATTTTGTTGTCGAAATTTTTATAACCTACACCATTACTAGCAATAGTGTATTTAGAAAAAGTGTCAGTCCCTGAGCCAGCAGGTAAGAACCTAGAAGATATTTATATCTATATCTCTCTATATATATTTAAAAATAAAAATTAAAAATTAGTTATGCTTTTAGCCATAAACTCCTAAGAATAACACAATTGCAGCAATCAATCTTTGGAAAAGAAGACGGGAAAGTTACAGAGGATAAATTTCCTTCCATTTGCTACTTGAATTGCTGATAGCTGCTCTGTTCCAGTTTAGCAGGTAAAGCTCACCCTTTATCCTCTAGTTTCCCCGTTGGGCCTGGAAAAGGTAGCGTGTCTAGCAGGGTTTCCAGAAATATATCTAATGCCCAGAATACAGAGTATAGCAGTTAACAGTAAGAAACTACCAGCAGTTAGGTTCCTTGTGTGTCTGCACAAAGAAGAGGTAATTTTAAGTGTGGTGCAGGGCTGAAGACACAGGACAAATGAGTACCTGGGAGCAAACCTGAGAAAAAAGATCGCCCACTGTTTCTGCTCGCCTCATCTTTGCTTTAGCTAGAGTGGGGAAAAAAGAAAACAAGGCATAGCTATCTGCGCACACTGCAAAGGAAGACGACTGCTGTGCTATGGAGTACTTTGGTTTAGTGCTAAGGGAGTGAAATAAAGGACAATGTGACTATGCCTGAACCAAAGGCCTGTCATTTTGTACCACGGTGGAAATGACAAATGGGCACAAAAACAAAAGGCACGGAAAATTGGAAGTCCTGTGAAGTGCCACCAGTTCATACTACCTTGTCTGACGGGCTTATGCCACTTCCCTAAAAAACAGTTTCTACAGAAATTGAAATGCCAATATTCCAGAAAAACAATGTCCTTGAGTTAAAAATCAAGCTTTCCTTAGATGCCAAACAGTTTCAATATTAACACAGGGGAAAATTTTAGGTACACAAATGTGTTGGTTATTGGAAACTTGAGAAAGCTGCTCGGTACATCTAGCTTCTTCAGATTTCCGTCCACCCACTTTCCTGCCCTGTGTCCAGGTATAACTGGCTCAAGTGCAAATGGCATCTAGAATGAATGCTTCAGGTCTCTGAAACACAAAACAAAGATATCGAGAGGTTAGTGATACAGGAATTATAGTAAATTACATTTGCCTTAAAGGGGGAATTAAGTTTTCTTTGGAAAAGTATGCATAATAGTAAAGGTGAAGCCAGAAAACGGTGGCCACTCCTCTCAGGGCTTTGAGGAGATCGTGGCAAGGGACTGAAAAAGACTTATTTTTCACATTACATTCAGATGACCAGGTGTTTCTAGCCAGGGCAATGCACAGAAATGAGCAACCAACCAAAAAAAGAAGAACTTCCAGTCTGAGGCAAAAAGACACAGGTCCCAGACACCACATTTGGCCAGTTTATTAGTAAACTGCATGTGTGAGAGTATGAAGGCAAGATCACACAGCTGCTGTGTTTGTACAGATGTAAACTTGCTTTAAACAGCCTTTGGTCTTGCTTCTACCTTAGGCTACAAAAACCAGCTACTCTTTCTCCTTTATTGAGGCACTGCAAGTTTATCAAAACTATTTCAGCAGTAGATACCAGTCACATTTATGTAAGTGAACAAATACCCTGGCTGTGTGCACAGCTATATGCAATATATGATATACAGCTGTATGAGTCATCGACACCCACGAGGCAGAACTGTTTCAGGCTCTCAAGACAGTCTCAGAGAAGTTACATGTGAACTGGTTTCTCATTTAAGACCTAGCTTTCTAACGAGGGATTCCCTGATCCTAGCCATAATTAAGCCACAAAACCCTTTGGGTTGACAGTTTATGGAGAACAGAAGGAACAGTAGAGGAGAAACACCAGCACAAATGCTGGGAAGAGCCCCTTCTTGCTAGACGGTGCCAGCTAAGCTGTAAGACATTGCACAAACCCACTGATGTTTCCATACAACTTTGCCACATATTGTGTGTGGAGGAAGCGGAAAGCAGACAAAGGCCATGAACAGGTGGGAGAAATTTGTGGGGGGATGCACTTCACATGTTTAAAGAGCTAATGCCTAATGCCCAGTCATGTTCAGGAACCAGCCTCGCACTCGGGACAGTCAGTGCTGTCCCGAGCGGAATTGGGATTGTAACAGACAAAACAGCTGTCCTGCAAAATCTGTTAACAGCTGCAGGGCTCTTCAAAGCACTTCGCTATCGTGTTCTGCTGTAGAGAAACACAGCAGTCGTGTTTGGGAAACACTGCATAAGCAGCAGCTCCTAAAAGCCAGCAAGAGATCAAAAAGGGAGCAGAGCTGGCACTGGTACTGGGGAGAATCAGTAAGGCACCTCATTAGAGAATGTGGTACTAGTAGAGAAGTAACATATGAAATGTGGGTGAGCTCACACCATCCTGATAAGGCAAGGTGTGTCATACCTTCTGGATATTAGCTGACTTCTCAGTATACCATTACATTAAGGCACTAACTGGCTTGGGATCAGATTGTCACCTCATCTTCCTCTCCTCTACTGAGCATACATCAGTGTGACAAGCAAAAACTGCTTATCCTCTTAAGTTTTTCTTTCACTGTATCAAAAAGAGGCACGACTCAGGTTCTGGTATGCCATCTTGTCCATTACTTTAATTTCTTGATGCTTACTTCAAATTCTTGTCTCTGCCTCTGCTCCTGGCTATAGTACATGTTTTTTACTGTGAAAACAGCTAAAATTCCAGTAAACCAACATTCAGTTCTCTTGTCTTTGCCAGTACAATTCTGTAGTTATTGTTTCAGTATTGTTGGAATATCTGTTGCTGAGATGGATGTTCTACCTATAATTCTGACTCAGATAATTATGTGCTCTTTACTGCTAAAATTAAATAGTTATTAATTTATTTGTAAAGACGATGGCTAGAAAATACAATAAAACTATCTTGTTTCACTGACAGAACTTTCACAGGTTTTGGTTAAAGCACACAATTCCACCCAAACCCCAAAATAAATTAATTCTTCATCTTCCTAGTAATTCGTTGCACCGATTGCCCTACAAGCTGTTCAGAGTCCTGAAACATTTTGGTCTGGTTTCCATTCTTGTTACAGATTGCTGTTGTGCCACTCATCTTCAGATTAGGAGTTTAAAGGCCTTGTTACCTTCTTTTTTATGCAGAAATTTCACCTAGAAGTTAACTCAAACCCATAACGTGACACTGGCTGCCTGTGTAGTAGCCAGTGTACCATGGTTTCCCAGGAAAGTCAAGTAATACCTTCTTCAGCAGGTCTTCTGAACATGATTTGAGATTTGGAAGATAAAGAGCCAGAGCAATGTTGGCACACACAGATTTAGTAGTGCTATTTTAAAGGCAGATGATGGACTACAGCGCTTCTTGGGCTACAAGCCTACAATTTAGGTTTATCTCCTCCCAAATTGTTCATCATAGCTATGACACTACGCAGATACCCATTTTGATTCCCACAATTCCTATATTTATCCTTCTGTATAAGTAAATAAAAAACTGGAAAATGCAGGTAGAACAAACAATACTGTTCTAAATGACCGCATGTATCAAGGAGAGCGATGGTGCTCGTCTTTGCGGGCTAAGTCTTCCACAAAGCAAGAGCCGGCAGTTTGGGCGGCCAGAAAAGCCACACAATCTGCACAGGAACTGAAGGGCTCCAATGATGTGTGGGGTTACACAGTGGACTTAATAGCCCTAGTTACTGGGACAAAGATTAAGCCTTCAGTGTTCATAACAGACTAGATGCAGTATACTGCAAAACTTTCTTAAAAAAAAAAGGAGAGGCATTCAGAGGAAGCAAACCAATATTATTTCCCTTCTTGGCTTAGTCAGCAATGAGGAAAAGGAGTGGCTGAGCCAGAAGGACCTTGTTTACACTCCCTATGTGTGATACACACAAGGAGCCCCTGACAAAGTAAGATGCTGACATCAACTTTTGAACTCTACGTTTACAAATACACTGTTGTAACTCAGCAGTTCCTAGTAGCTTCTGCTTTTGCAGTAGTCTGAAGTAAAATCAACTCTCTGCAAAGGCTAGAACTGTGTATATAAGCTCATGGCTATTTGAAAGCTATGCCCTGGTATGCACTACATTCTCGTATGCTATGCCCTACTACCTTATGGTGCAGCGAGACCACACTCACCTGGTACTTACTGTCTTGATGCTGGCTCAGCAACTGGCTTCTGCACTCCAAAGGCAGTGATAAAAATATTCACAACTACTATAATGAATACCAGTCCAGTTGCAAGGTTGTTGAGGAAATCCAGCTTTCCATGTTTTGCCGGGTTGTTAAGGTCATACTTTACTTCAAAGATAAAGGGGGAAAAAAAATTAAATTATATGTATATTTCAAAATCCAGAATAAAACTCTTCACTACTCATATAGTTCAAGAATTTCTCTTACATGGAGGGAGCTATTTGCATCAGTCATACTTAAAAGGGAAGTAAGATTCTGCAGCGTCAGTAAAAGCGCTAAGGAGATCTTAAACCACAAAGAGCCTATTAGCTTCCAGTAATTAGCATCTAATCTCTGTGGGTGCAGATGAGAAGTAATGGATACAAAAACGTTACCAGAAACCTTCTGAGTTCTTGAACTTTTAAGAACAGTTTTGTTGTAGACTTTAAGCATTTAAAAAATATTTCAATCTTGAACACATGAAGCTTGAAGCCCTGACAGGATGGAATGCAGTTAAATTTCTACAGTTAAAATGCTACAGGTTCTTCGCAGACTGCCACATCGCTTTACCAATGCTGGATATTTTTTGTACTGGTGCCTTTCCTTTCCCAGCTGTATTTCCTGCTTTTGCAGGGATTCTGGTTTTAGAAAGCAAGGGCATTTTATCTGCTAAACAGTGGAAGACTTCAAAGCAGTGTAGCTGCAGCCCTTCTTACAGAGAGCACCAGCTATGTAAACATTTTCTTTTGTTTCTTGCAGTTGTTCCTTGGTTGAACTACTAATGGTGTGAGGGAGGAACACACAAGGGAGATAGTAGTAATTTAGTTTAAGCTTTGATTCCAGGCCTTGTGAAAACATATACATCAGTTACAATGGACTGATAATAGACTTGATGATAGACTGAAGCATGTGCTTGCATAGGACAGTAAGAAGTCTGCGGTACTTGTCTGGCATCCTGCAGAAACCCAAGATTTTCCTTTCTTTGTTCTCCTGCAACAAGAGCTCTGCAACTCGGTCTGAGTGCTAAATTTCTTTGATGTTGGGGAGATGAGTGCTTATGACTTCTGGAGCGTGTTTTGAGAATGTTTTTTTTTTCTGTTAAGAGTCCTAGTTCTTAAATGCATAGATTTCTGGAGCTTGTGTCTGCGTGTACAGGACATGCAGGAGAAAGTTTTTACTTGACAAGTTTATATAGCAACATAAACAACATTGAGGTTCTTCTGATAGGCACATACATCGATGTTTAAGACTCTACTACATGAGATAAACTTTGTTATTTGCTTTTAACATAATGACCCCCTCAACACTGCAGA
The DNA here is from genome assembly GCA_035590215.1 of Microhierax caerulescens. NCBI lineage: Eukaryota > Metazoa > Chordata > Aves > Falconiformes > Falconidae > Microhierax > Microhierax caerulescens. The sequence continues at coordinate 5,624,129 of JAVJGJ010000047.1, read as the reverse complement.
ACTTGACCACAGAACCAAGACTCGCTTGCTTGCTGAAGCAGTTAAGCAGAAGTGGTGGCAAGCACACTGGTGATGCTGAAGTATTAAAAGCCAGGTTCACTTGGTGTCCCTAATCAGGAAGACTAACGCTGTTTTGATTTCAAGGAATTCTGGGCCCCTGTTCAAGTCCTGTTTGCTAAAGCAGTTTAGTGAAACATCACAGGCCAGTCAAAGCACTGAAGAACAGTGTGGGGGAACCATCTGAGAAGCATAAGCTACTGCACACCTGTGTAGGCGTGACATAATTTAAGCCCAGCAGTACTTAACCCTGAAAATGAGTATATACATGTCTCTAAAGCATCTGGTTTAAAACAGCTGTTTGCATACCAGCAGTACCTGGAAGGACTCTAGTACTGTCATGTGAATAAAGAAAAATAAATGAAATGGAATAGTGAATCCTTAAGTATGGAAGAAAAGCATTTCAGACACTTGGTTTAAAACAGAAAAGGCAATAAAGGCCTAATGTGTCTTGTGAGTTAAAAGAAATTATGCTCAGAGGATGACTGACACTTTCAGAGTTGTCCCTTTGTCCAAATAAGGGTCAGAGAAGCCAAGTATTGCTTGTCAGTTTAGGCAGTGCTCTAAATTTTGAAGTAGAATTGCAGTAATCCTATCTTTGTGATTATAGTTCTTAAGATGAGGGTGTTTGTGAAAATGCTCTTAAGAACAGTTAGTCTTTAAGTATTTTATTATTGTGGGATTAGATTACTATGATTTCATGCCACTTAAAGAATGTCTTGAAATAGTTTGCTTTTTTTCCAAAAAGTTAAGATGATCAAATCACTTTCAAGGACAAGTTTGCTGAACATTTTTCCAAAGGCTTTTGTGAAAGGCTCTTTTGAAGGAGAAAGAGCTTTTAATCGATAGCAGAGAACTGTGAGAACTGGTAGCTCCTGGGATAAAACTCTATCTCAGGGAAAGAAACTGGATGGTTGCATTTCTGTTTGGACTTGTGAAAGAATTCTGCTTGTAAGAAGCACAATTTTGTGGGTGCGCAGAAAGGCAAACTGTTCCTGCAGGCCAAAACTAGCAAACACACATCATAAAAACCAACTTCTTGCTATGATGACAGTATCTTTGTACATTCATACCCTGTTTCCTGTCTTCAAAACTCTTGACCCCAGCATGACAGGGCAGCATTGCCTCCCTATAAGCCGAGGGCTTTGTCACCCTCGGCACGCCAAACCTACAGCCACTGGTGACTGCAGAGCACAGGCTGAGCTGCTGCTGCATCTCACTGTTTGCTAAGCAGTCTGTGACCTCTGCCTTGGCCAGCTTTGGGCGTCGGGGTACTCTCCTCACTCTCAATGGGACAAAGATAAAAGTTGCAGATGGAAACCACTTTGGCAACACCGGGCAGAAACAAGCATTAAAAAGCAGTATCTCAGCACATCTGAGAAATTATTGCCCAACAGAAAACAGGAAACTTATTTACAGCCTCACAGCCTGTTTAACTGAAACAACCACCAGGGAGATGGCTTCAACCAAGCAACATATCAGTGTTTTGCTGATTTTCTCGTAACTCTTCTCACTTCCCCTAGTACTAGCAGGTTGATCTTTTCCATTTCCTTTCTGGAATCTCCTCCAAGCCAGGGCCTGGATTTTGCTCTTGTACCAACTCTATCAAATGCAGAGACAGCTGTATTCTTTTGTAAGGAAGAAAAAAGCTACGTCAGCTGCTTAGCAATATTACAAGCCTTATGTATCCTGGTTTCCTAGGGACTTCCTCCTTGAAGAGAAAGTTGGTTTTTTGATTGTGCTACAAAACAGAACACTGAAAGACTAACGGAGATGACAAAGGTAGTACCTATAAGTTAGTAAATGCCATGGGTGAATTCTGGCTACCACCTTCAAGGCTTTACACTTACAGTAGACTTAAGATCTGTCATATAGTAATATTAAAGGGAAAGATCTGAAAAATGTTACAAGAATAAATGATCCTATGCCACTAGCAAAAGAAGCGATCCATAGCTGGTTCCTACCAGTGAAGGTGTTGTTTACTGCAGTGAGTAACCGGGTTCAACTGGTGTTGAAACCTAAACATTTAATCTGATTTCCACAGGTATCTTTGATCAACTCCCCAAAGTTACAGTCTAGGGTTTTGGGTGCTGCTAATGAATGTCACATGCTTTCAGCAACATTGTGAAGTGCCCCTGGATCCTTTTTGCATTTTGCCTTGCAAAAGAATGGGGGAAAATATCACAGTAGGTTAAGATAGCAAAGAGAAGTATTGAAAACTTCTTTAAGGTCAAAATAGAAAAGTCAGATTTCCAGAAGTGCGTTGTGGAGTTTTAGTTGGGCTTTTTTGGGTAATTCATGCTCACTTAGTGATGACAGAGTTTTAGAAATGAGCCTGGTTCTACAGCTACTTAGATTAATATTCTGCTTTACAGAATAAGGCAGGGTGTACAGGACATACATGTGCTACTAATTGAGCATTACTAACTTAAAATACCTAATTTTTAGTGATAAGTACTGATTTTTGTGCCTCACAGCATCATACCTACTAATACTGAACAGTGGAACCTCTATTTTTGAGAACAGCAAAGATGCTGCATTGAATTTCTAGGAATCTGAAGGTCAAACAAATAAGACAGAAAGGGGAGAGCAGGGAAGGCACAGAGCAGGGAACTAATCCTACAGCTGTCTCATTACATGCGTCCAAACCAGGTACTAACACAATGCCTATTTGAATTCATTCTCTTGAAATGATTTCTAGCATATGTTAAAGGTATTGCACCACATTTCTTCCGTAGAAGGTAGAAAACGTTTCCCTAGTGATAAGTGGAATTCAAGATAGCCTGTCTGAAGTCCAAGGATGCTCCTCAGACTGTGTTTTCATATTATATGTACTTTCAAATTTTTTGACTGAAGTCACAGTATGTGGATAATAGATATGTTGTTATCGTGAAATCTTGCTCCAAGTTGCTTATTTTTCTTTTTAACTTTAATTTCAGCTCAACACAGGTTTGAAAATTAACAATAACAAGTATATTTCTACCATTCCTCATTTAGAGATTTAGGATGCTTTGAATAATTTTCTACATTTAAAAATAAGGGTGGGGTTTTTTTTTTCAATATTCAAACCTCTGATTGCAGAAACACCAACAAACTGAAGACAATATACTACACCAACATGAAGATGAACATTTCAACTTCCACTTCTGGGGTTTTTTTATGGTCACAGTATTTTCTTATAAATATAATACGTTTTGGTCATAAGATTAAGTAACAGGTCTTGCCAGAAACAGTATTATGAAACTGGGCAGGCTGCATGATCCTAGCTAGTCTATTAATGTTTCTTTTACAGTATTTCATAATGTTCCTTCCTCCTCAGACCTTCTGAAAAGAAAAATATTCATACTCTGGGCAAATGCATACGAGGAAGTGGATCAAAATTGAAGACACCACATAAAGCCACTCTTACTCCTTTTGTTACAATATTTCTCTAGTCTTAGGAGAAAACTTCAAGACTTACAAACATAATAGCTTTTTAAAAATAAATCAGGACCTTATATACCATCTTAGAGGTTGCATCCTGTAAGAAAAATACATGTCAATGGTTCTCACTGTTGCCACGTACCAAGGAATATCAGGAGCACTCCCACCATAACTTGCAGCGTGAGCGACAGGCTGATAAGAACGATAAGTGGGATGTAGAAGGAAAAAGAAGGTCCTTGCTCCATCACGGCTTTCAGCTGGGATGCATTGGCCATCAGCAGGGCAATGTCCAACATGCTTTCCGCAGCGCTCTTCTTATTTGCATAGTGGTTTATATTCATAGGTCCATTCCTCTGAAACCACTGTGATGTTCTTTGCTAAAATTGGGAAAAAGAAAGAAGATTATTCACATCTCTTTTAATTGGTGTAGTGAGCAAGATATCACTTGGCCCATCAACTGATTTCTATGATCACAATGAGTAATAGCAGTACTGAGACTACCCGTGCATCTTTTTCAGTTACCGCTGTCCTCCATCTGACAAGAGAGCAGCAAACACTGTCTGCACTGCATTTTGGCAGATACACTTTTTCCAGCTTGTAGGATCAGTCTACACAGTCAGTATGTTTCTACCCTGGGAAAAGGAAATATTGAAAAAGCTGAAAAGTTGCACTGAGAAAAGTTGGAGGGAAAAACCACTGTAAAACAATCAAGCAAACAACAGAATGTTGCAACTAATTTACTCTTAAAGCTATACTTAAAAATACAAATATGTATTAAATTCACCCTCTACCATGTCACATCTACGTAGCTGCTTAATTACTAATGATCCTTATTTTGAGGATTTATGTGGAAGTTGGTCAGTGTATGAGCTTTGCTTGACTTCTTTTCCTGCTGCTTCTTACTCTGCCATGCCACTGTCCAGGTCCATCCATCCAGAGTGAACTGTTTTTCCACTTAAGTATCATATGATCTGGGGTTGTCAAGCACTGCTCAATTAAAAGGGAAACTTCTTTCCCATTTTCACATCAGGAGGTGTTGGTTGCTTGGGTTTTTTTAATTCCCCTGCAAACAAACAGAAAAATCAAAACCATCTGCAGGGCAAACTAAAGCTAGTTAACCTGGCAGGATGAATAAAATGGGAATTTCCTAAAGATAACTCATGTGACCAGACTTGAAATTTGACAGCTTGTCTCCCAGAGGTGCCTATTTCTCTACTGATTACATGCAGTTTAGGGTAACTAGGTTAGACTGACATCTAACTCCACGAAGAAAGAGTAGTTATCCCTCTTTTCGGCAGTCTCTGAACAGTTAGGAACTTCATTCTCACTGCTCTTACTTCTAGACTTTATTTTCAAAAATAATAGACAAATATATTAAGAGTAAGCTTATTCTGACTTCTTTAAACTTGCTTCTTAGAGACATTTTTACCACACAAATGTGTTTCTGCTTGCCAGAAAATACTGTGAAAAAATGTCTTGCCTTGAAGGTTAGTTCAAATGCAGAAAACTTCCTCTCATTTCTCTCTTCAGCAGCACTAATAACTATCAGATTTCCAACTCCAAAGCAGGTTTGCCCTATTCAGACCTAAAAGTGCCCTTTTAAATAGGACAGATATTGATGCGTACGGCAGACAAACTGCCAGTTTTTCCAGGCATTCAAACACCAAACTTGACCTATTTTCACCAGACATGTTGTAATCAACCATGGCCTAAATATTTTACTGAGTGAAAAATGTCATGGGGCAGCAGCAGACTTTTTTTCCAGTGAAGATGAGGAAGCCATGCAATTGTAGCTTCACATAGACAGCTTCTTTACTGAGACCAAGCTCCTGAGAAGAAAATGGCTCTGAGGTGGATACTGACTTCATTTAGGAAGAACTCGACACTCATTTGGTTTTGTCTATATCCTACTATCTAAAAATGTGATTTGGCTGGGGAATCTGTCCCACATTCACCACCTATCCCCAAGGAGAGCCTCCCCTTCCCACTCCCCTGCCCCATTAAACCACTACAGAATCTGGACGCTTCAGGAAATAATACTGTAATTCTAGTATACAATCCACCAGAAACACTGAACCAGGTGCGGATGTTCATTTCCTTATGGAAAGCAGCATGGAATATGTGCTGGCAGCACTCAGTAGAAAAATCCAGACTAACATTTTTCACCATTTATTGTACAGTAAAAAGCCAAACACACATTTAGCTACCTAATGGTAGCACTATAAAAGGGGATGGGGAACTATGTGTGTAATAGAAGGATTCAATTTCTGGGCATGAATTTAAAAGCAACTCTTCTCAGTAGACTGTAGAAATAATACAGTCTACCTGTCAAAAGTTCATAACAGAGAAAGTTTTTTCCTACTAGGAAACTCCTCCCTGCAAAAATCACAAAAAATACTTTGAAATATCTACTGGGTCTATGAAGCTGCAAGTGTGTAACTGTGGCAAAAACTACATGGGTAGCTGTGACTCAGTTCTTAATCCTTAGAGAAGGGAACTGCAGTGAAAACATGATGACTGGTTTCTTTGTTTTCACTTGATGTAGGAATGTGATCATGTTTGACATGGTTTTACTTTTTTTTTTTTTTTTAAACTATACAAAAAAGTAAATGATCTAGGCTACATCTTCCTTTCAGTTACATCTGTGACTACATGATATAAAAGTTTCTACATAAACAACAGAACACAATCTTTTATTTTTCTTGGGGAAATGTACTGCTGCACTTGCCGTTTGCTAATCTTCTCTATAGGCAAGTTGCAGGTGGAAATAGCAGGCGATGGCGCTTGAACTGCAGTGGAAGCAAAGGTTTTGAGTCACTTCTTAACTCCAATAAATGGAAAAGTCTTTTCAAAGTAGGGTGCTGCTAAGGCAAAACTTCTTATTCTTGGAATGAAAACTCAGCTGTTTACTATGTTTAGATTCTAAAAAACAGCATTTTTCTCTATTAAGAGGCTTTCAGCTACCGCTTCTGAAAGCGGACCAGCTCAGAACTGGAACTTGGCATATGGAGAATTGAGATTTCTGTTCTACTGTACAGAGCTTCTTCTCAGCCTGTGATCTTGCCTTCTGCTAGGAAAGAGGATCTGTAATCATGAAAGCCCCAGAAACAGTAATTTCCCATCTCCTGATTAAGAAAAGGAACCTCCTGACTCATGCTGGAAAACCATTAAAAAAAGCCAATTAGCCTTGCCTTCTGGAAGAAAGTTGAAGGCAACTGCCAAAAGTATTTGAAGCAAACAGTCAGTACTATGACGGCAATTTTTCAGATCAGACTGAGTTACACAGCAGCATGCAGGCAGTCAATGAAAGAAGAGCTGTTGCCTTAACCTCAGGGTAATGAGTCATGTACAACAGAAATTATATGGGAACTTTGTTATGTGGCTTCATGGTTTGAGGGAGACTGCAAGCATGTAGCAACACATGCAGCCCACAGCACCAAACACTTACTGTGCTGTTACCTCCAGCAGGGCTGCAGAGAGGGAAAATTCGGAGATTTTCTAGGATGCCTGTAAAGTAAGGCTTTTCCTGCAGGTGTCACTTGGCAAGAGTATGTATTCCATGTGACCTGCTTCAGTCTCAATGTAATCAAAACACCTCATTACACACTTTCAATATTCAAATTACCTGGTATAGACAAGCTGATCCCTTCAGTTGGTGTCACCAAATGAGTCTGAGGAAAAACAGCATCTGCATTCACACGTGTGTGCTTAAGAGCCAGGTGTAGCTAGAACTGCTGTGTCTTCCTTCCCCTGTCATTGAACAGCCTGCCCTCAGGTCTCCTATTGCCTGCAAAGCATCAATTTCTGAGCAGAACAACCCACCGTGCTAGTCTACACATGGTTATAAAAAAAAAAAAAAAAAAAAAAAAAAAAGGAGCGAAAAGCCTCCCCATCTTGTTCCATCTGTGATTGGAAGAATCCCCTGTGGAAGAGCTTATTTTCACATTCACATAATGCTGTCCCCACAGACAGTACCACTCCACGTCTCTACACAGCAGCAGGGTCTGTCTGCTCACCCAGAGCACTGCAGCATGCCAAGATAAAGCTAAGATGCTGCATGAGAAGCTGGCACTTCTTTTCCAAGACCAAACCTTCCCACCAGGACTGAACAGTACTGGATACAGTGTCTTACTGTGTTGGTACAGACTTTGCTGCTGCTTCACTTCACTCATCATTTCAACAGTACACCCAGAGGAACCGAGTCCCTTTGAAATACAGAAAAGATTTATTCATTACATCTATTAGAAAACAAAAGTGGCACTGAGGCAAATGTCCTTATATGTAGAGTTCCATGGATCACCTTGTGATTCAACAGGAAGGAAATAGCGCTGAAAATGGAAACATTTGAAAACAAATAATAAAGTATCTTTGTTAAATACAATAACTTGTTATATTAAGGATTTCTGCCTCTATTACAGCATTAAATTGCTACTTGTGAAATATCTTACGTATTTGTTCGTTTAATAGAGTATTTATCACAGTAGTGACTGCTGAAGTAGTCAAATTAATGTGCTGGAGGTCTGACAAAGAAAAAAAAAAAAGGCCCAAAAGTAAATCTTTTTTTTCTTGTCCAAGTTGACCTGAATTTCCCAAAATGTACTGGTTACTCTGTCTGGAGAAGACAGATGGGGTTTTTGACATGCCAGTCATACGTAATCCACAGAGAAAAACCCAAATCTGTGAAAACACCTATTTTGCATTTGTATTTAGAACTCTTATGTTCATTTCTGTCACCCTGCCCTATGAATGCAGAAGGAAAGAAATCATATGGATTTTGAGTGCAAGTTCTCAGGATTCATTCCTTCTCTTTTGGTATGTTCCTAGGTACTTTACTCAGCTTCTTAAACATCTTCCCCCACATATATGTTCCCCTGAAGAGATTGTTTTAATAAAACCTATTAAAAAAAAAAAAACCAAAACACACAAAATGTAGAAGGCAAATACTGCCTGAACCACTAGGACCTTGAAATTTCCAAGTTAAAGAGTCAGATTTGCTATTAACACTGAATTCACTGTTCTCATAATGAAGTTAACAGATACTTGCAGTATCTAACCAAGACTGGTTACAGTTTTCTTCCTAAAACCCACTAGACAACCAGTATTTTGCAGCTAGCAAGGTGAACTTCTAATGTCTAAAATGAATATTTAGAACCAGAAACTGCAAAATGTAAGCCAGAAGTACAGC
>JAVJGJ010000047.1:5562486-5599800 GCA_035590215.1 Microhierax caerulescens | reverse complement strand
GCACGGCCAGTGGATGAACTTTTGAAGCCTTGTTGGGGGTTGGTGGCTGTGCCGGGGCAAGGTGTGGGAGCTACTTATTGAAGTTAACCTGGGATGGGGTGGTAAAAGCCTTGTTGCAGCTGGCTGGTTTGGGCAGTGCTGTGACAGGAAAGGAACAGAACATAGCCAAGTACTCCAACAACTACACTGCTACCCCTTAAGTGGAACACTGTTGCTTCTTTGTTTCAGAGTAAAGGATTTCACCCATCTCTTTGGGGGGGGAAATGTCATTCTGGTGTCTAGGCTATGGATCTTAAATGAAACTAGATGTCTTCTTACACTGTCTGAGGAGAGAAGGAGGCAGAGTTGCTAGTTCAAAAGGTTTGGAGGCCAGGGATACTAATGGAAGTGGGGCCCACAAGGAAATCTAGCGTGCTGGCTGTTTGTAATCCCATTTTGATAGACCAGCTAGGTACCCAATGCAGAATCCCCAGACTTGCTTTGGGATCAGATGCTTTGGCATGAAGTATTGCTGAATGTAAGTTCTATACCGGATCTAGTTCCTAAGCGACCTTCAAGTGACTACCACGGGCTGCATCTGTGCTTGGAGCAGGACCTGAGACTCCTCATCTGCAGGCCTGGGCTTGTATCTGCTGCCAGCCTCCATGGTTCCAGGGAAGGCTGTTTTAAGGCATGGATGCAGGTGGAATTTAATCTTTTGGCTAGAAATGTGTTGTAGAACTAGATGTGAATCACTTCTGCAGGGCAGCAGCTGGTTGCCAGGAGGTCTAACTGTGGAGCCCTAAATCTACCTGTCAGTGTGATGGATTGTAAAAGGGTTATAATAAAAGGGGAAGTCATTAGTCCCTTCTGAGGATTTCTTTCCTGAGCACCACCAAATCATTTTTTTGACTTCCTAAGTAGGCAGGGGCAAGACTTCTTGCCAATGAATTTATCTTTCTTTCTGGCGCTGCTTTTCTGCAGGATTGATATACAAACAAGAGGTAATCAATGACTGAGAGACAGGAAATGTTCTAATGCTGGAGCCAGGACAACTGTGGTTTGGATTTTGTTGCACGCTGCATTTCTAGGCACTAGGTTTTTATCTCAGAAGACAAACTCTAATGGCAGTGTGTAAGAATAATGGATGCTTACACCAACACACTGAGCAACTCGGAACCCTTATAACAGCATTGCTACTAGAGACTTAAAAAGTACAGAACAGGCATTTTGAAACGGTTTAAAAAAACCAACTTGACCAAGTAGAGATTTCTGGATGAAGACAGAAATACCCACGTTCACACTTTTAGGAAAAGAAAACAATGCAGAGTCTCAATCTAGCTTAGAAATGCTGCATCTCTTCACATCTGTGGCCTATAAAGATGAATCAGGATGAGAAAACCTGTGTCTGGCTGCACCATGCACTAGTCACCATGTTCTAAAGCCCTAGTTTATAGTGTGGTGTAAACATTTAAATAATTGTTAGCAACTGCAGTTAATCACTTTCTTCAGATGCTTCTGCAATGATGCTGGCTCTATGGAAGGTGAAACATTCATTACTCTGAACATACATGTTCTTAAACAACTGCCACCGGAATAAATATGACATGTGAGAAATAAAACTGCTCTGATGTACTTAATTGCTACTGTTCTATCACTTACCTAGCTAATAATGAGTTACTCTAAAACCTAGCAAGCTAGTATGAGGATGACAAGCAAGTGCTGAAAACTGGTGCTGTTTTACAAGCCAATTGACCAGAAATACTGTAAGAAAACTAAGGATTCAAATTTGTCCCTATTTGAGGGATGCCAGTTTCTGATTGTATGTATGTTCCAAATAATTCTTCCCTTAATGCATAAAAAATGCCAGAATTCTAACTCCAGAAAGCTTCTGCTTTGAAACCTGTATGCCTTTATTGCAGTATCGATGCCCACACCATTCAGACACCAAGACAGACTTTACTATCCTGGTTCAAAAAAGCACTTAATTTTTAAGTGTTAACTGTTTTTCAGGCTAGACATATTAAAGTACATTTTTTTTATTTTGATGGAAGGTTAAAAGCAGCTACATAACAGGATAAAATATGACAGGCATGTGTATGAGGTAGCATGTGAAGAGATCCACCTTGTTCTGCTCTTCCAGAACCACAAGGTCATTAGGAAACTACAGGAGATGTTTATGTCCATGTTCACTGAGAGGGGTGGGACCAATGTGCTCTCAAGGTGGCTTTCCAGGAACTGAACATTCTTTGGTAACCTTAGGGCAAAGCCTGAAGATGAGTTCACAATTTTAATCCTTCCAGCACCTGCAACACCCTGCCACCAGATGGTATTTATCCAAATCATAAAGAAAATAATGCAAAAAAATTACCGTTATTATATGTGATGAATTATTGGAAACCAGCTTTTAGGATTTTATTATTGTTATTGAAACAGCTCCATCTTATTAAAGGAAATTTAATCTAGTAAGTATATACAAAGCTTGTCTGTCAGTTTATCTGACTATCTACCCCACAATATATTTTGTCTTTTTTTTTTCTTTTTTTTTAATATATCTGTCATAAGCAGAAAGGAAGGGGCATCTTTGGTCAGTGGTCTGAGGAAGTTTGTTCTGATGCTGTTCAGGACAGAAATTACATGGTTATATTACTGTGTTGTAATAATGACCCCAAGAAATTATTTGCTTTGCTTTTAAGTGATGTACCTGACTGTAGACAGTATTACTGTCCATTCAGGAAATTAATTGAAGGTATAACTAAGGACAGCTGCACAACACTTGAAAAAAATATAGCTCCATAGAGCCAAAACCAGCACAACTTAACCAAGAACATGTTGCAGCTGTTTTCCTTCTTGAGAAGGATTTGAAAACAGTTGAAGTTGTTAGACTTACATTTTTCACAACACTTTTGACGAGGATATTTCTTAAAGCTCTCAAGCACTGGGAGTTAGCAGCCGGATTGTGTTGTTAGTTAAACCCTGGTTAAGCAGCTGGAAACAAAGAAAGCTAAAAAAATGTTTCTGAAAGTAATGCAGCATCAGTGCTGAGGTCCAGGATATTTGCTGTGTGGGGAAGCTGCAGCCTCCCTGCCAGGAGAGCGTTCCCTCACCCCTTGCCCCGGAGCAGCTGCGTGCAGAGCAGAGCTGGCACCGCAGCCTCCGGCTCTGAGGCAAGGGGTGAGTGGGGCAGGGGGGTGTGAGGCTGTCCCTCCTGCAGGACCCCTCCTGCCTTCCCCTCAGATGGGCTGTGCATGGCAAGTACAATAAGTCACTTGTATGCAGAGGCCATTGGATACCTTGACGTTACTGCTCCTGCCAAAGGGTCCGGACCTACACCGAGATAAGAAAGCTGCTCTCGGTGTTTCCAGTTTTAGAACCCAGAAATCGAGAGTACGGTGAAACCTGCCTTCAGAAGTTACTCAAAGGATATAAAAGGTTTCTTAATAAAGGTAAACCAGGCCTGTAGACAGTACAGTTGTGGATGCTTTGGGTTAGTCTCTCAAAGTATGATTCTAGCACATGATTGTAGGCTTTTGGACAGGTCTTCCTGTTAGGCAACTGTAGAGCCAGCAACTAGATTCAAAAAAGGAAAGTAAAATTAAAAAAGCTTCTATCTCTTCTTGTATTTGTTCAGGTTTAGAGCTACCGCTTTCTTGGCTCTAGTCACTCTTAAGCTTCTAAAGCAATTTCCTTTAAACACAACTCAATATAAATTTGCTGTGAAAAGCAGGTACACATTGCTGAAAGACCAACAGGCAGGCTAAGGAAAAGGTTCTGAGCCAGCGCAGACATATTTAACTTTGGAAACACCATTTCTCACATTGCTACTGTTTCATGGTGCCAGTGATTTGAGAAGCAACCAGGCACATGACTGTGTATTATCCCACTAATGTATATACTGAGACACACCAAGAAAAGAAAGGTAAACTGTCTGCCCCACCCAATATTTATATCCTAGCCAGACAATACTGTAGTACAGAAAATAGCTGCATGTTCTGGCTGATGGACAATATTCCTGGATCTGCTAATGCAATCCCACTGAAGCGGAGCAATCATTCTGATGTATCTTTAAAGAAACTTGCCTTTTAAAGTGAAATAACTTATGGGGAGGGAGCTGCTACCGATGTGATTTCTGAGTAGTAGATGTATGGGTAAGCATTCTGCTTGTGTTGCCTGTGTACTGTGCACCTTTTATGATAAAAGGAAGAGAATCTGTGTTTTCTGATTCAAATGTTGCTGAAGTTGAAGGAAATCCTGCAGTGAGCTTTTGCAGAGTGCGTTGAATGTGAACCAAGACTGCAGTGAAAGATATAAAATGAAAATGTGTCTTTTAAGTAAAAAAAGAAAAAGTAAAAAGCATTTGGTACCTGCTGTGTAGTTTGCATCTTTTATGTCCTTTGCCTTACTCTTTAAATGCCTTGCCTACTTTAGCTTTTCTAGGTCTCACTGTTTTAGTTTATATAGAGTCTACAGCTGTAGGTTTCTCTTCTTGGCTGGTAGTCTTTGTAGGAATAAAATACACTAACAGGAGGGAGAAGCAGGCTGTTTTCACAATAGAAATACACCACCTGTATCAAATGTCCCATCTACCTTCACAACCTGATTGGATCTAAAACATATTTAAAGTCTGTATGGCTGTGGGGTTTTGTGTTTTTTAAGGTGATGGTAGATTGGTAGAGTACCCACCTTGTTTTCTCCATCTCCCTCCTTGCCACTCACTATCTTGCCTGCTCCATCTTCCTGCAATGTCTTCTCTGTCCCCAGTGTTTTAACTGCACTTTAATCCTCTGGAGCACGTTCAACAGTTGCTCTAAGTGTGCAGAGCAAACAATTCCTTTTTGTAGTCTCTGTGCAAATGTTTCCATCATGGCTCTTCAAGCACGCGTGCTAGCTTACCATGGAGGGCAGAATTCTTTATTCCTTACAATGTACTTGCGGTTTTAAGATTCAGAAGCTGTAGGTTAAAATGAAAGTAGCAGATCTACACTTGCATATGTGGCGACTGCACTGCAGCCTTGCATGAGGGCTTGGTGTGTTTGGCCCATCTGCCTTGCATAGTAATGATTTTGTAACTTTGGGACAAGCAGCATAACCTTTTTCATAGCACCATCAGCAATGACTTTTTTTTGTATCAACAGTCTTGTGGAAAAAGATTTGTTGTATTGAAATAGGGTGTAAAGGTGCTTGTTGTGGGAAAAGCTCAAATGCTGCAGCCAGCATGTGTATCATATTCTCTCTGCCATTTGGAATATGGGGTAATTTTAATATTCAAATGAAAAATGGAAGTGTGTAAACACAACCTGAAGCGATATTATAGCTTTCTGTGATCTTCCCTGTTTGTTTATGTATAGCCTGCTACAGGAATGCACAATGGAAGGCAGAGATGCTGTGGGTGGCAGGTGACAAATGAATGCTCCCATCTTTGATTCTGAAACAATGACTGTAGTCTGCGGCTGGGTCTGTGTCAAGATGGCTATACCCTGCCTCTTGGGTAGTCACCAGAATGTGTTAACTCTGCTTTTTGTCTAACAGAACGTGGTTAGGATGGTTCAGGAACATAGTGCTTCAGTATGGAAATGTGTCGTCCTAAGTGTCTTCCTGAAGGTGGCATGGGCAGCTCGGGAAGAGGTGGTGTCTGCGTAGAATGTAGATGCAGTTCAGTGAACACCTACAAGGACAAATGCCTTGTGTGCCCTCCTCTGCATGTTCTTTCCTTCCCACTTCATGGGGGGAAACTCTGCAGGTTCCAACCCCAGCTGCAAAGGTGACAGTTCCAGCAGTGGAATAGTCTTCTGCTGAGATGTAGGCTGGAAGAATAAAGATCTTCTCCTTGCAGAGCTTTTCAAAACCACCACTGAAGGGCAAGGTCAGAGGCAACTACTCAAGGGCTTTCTCTGTTCAGACTGGAGCGGTAAGAGGTGTTAGTGCAGGTGCATGGTGGATTGCTGGGAGCCATACCCACGGGAATGACCACCATCACCCTCAGGAATACTAATCTATCATATAAAAATGAAAGGCCTTTGATTCAGACAAAGGTTAGGCGTGTTACTCTTCATTCCAGAACTGGGGTTTGAATTAAGCTTGGAAAAAAGCCTATTGCTCATGTGAGCACTTTTTGGCTCTGGGTGAGTGCAAGCTAGGTCTGGCGATCAAAACCCTGCAAGTCCCTGGAAGAGATGAGGAAATATCTCTTGGGGCAGATTCAGGTTGTCAATTAAAATTTAATGATAGCCTTTGGCAATATGAGAGCAAAGGTTGGGTCTAAATCCTTTGTTCAGTCCTATAAATAAATTAAAGCCGCTAGGTGCTTTGGTCGTCATTTAAAAGACAGCTTTTGCCAGTGAACACAATCACATTGTGTATTAGACTGTAGAATTCCAAGTACAACTGTACAATGACAGAAAATTAAAAATCTGCTTCTACTGCAAGTTTAGTATGGTAAATGTTTATAGTGACTGAAAACAAGCGAGGTGGTTGAACATAACTGGAAATAGCTGATTACTTACCTGTACTGGTTACTGTTCTGCACAGAGGGCGATGATGTTGGCAACATAAAAGAGCTAGTGCAGGGTTCTTTCAGGATATCAATAAGAAAGGCCCGACAACTAATGGCTTAATAAGGTAACTGCTTTAATAAGGCAGAATAATAAGAGGAGCATAGATAGCAAGTTCTCTTACGTCCCTTTAGATATTGAGTACCCCGCGTTCATGCAGCATTGGGCAGAGCCTGGACTGATTTTCCCGCAGTGCGCTGTGCAGTGCGAAGCAGATGCTGTCTATGGAGGGAAGCCCTCCTTTTCGGTCATTTGAGCTAGGATATAATTTCCCTACAAGAAAAAAATCTGTTCTGAAAGGGTGTTCTCATGATCGCTAGCCCTTGTTCTCATGGGGGACTTCAACTTACCAGATGTCTGCTGGAAATATAGCACAGCAGAGAGGAATCAGTCCAGGAGGTTCCTGAAGTGTGTGGGAGAGACTTCCCTGACAGCTGGTGAGGGACACAACCCAGGGGGATGTCCCTATGGACCTGCTGTTCATGGGCAGAGAAGGACTGGTGGGTGATGTGATCATTGGATGCCATCTTGGACATAGCAGTCTCAAGATGCTAAAGTTTTGAATTCTTGGAGGAGTGAGGAGGCCGATCAGCAAAACTGCTACTTTGGACTTCCAGAGGGCTGACTTTGGCCTCTTTAGGAGCCTGACTGACAGAGCCCCTTGGGATGCCGCCCTGAAGGGCCATGGGGTCCAAGAAGGCTGGACGCTCTTCAAGAAGGAAGCCTTAAGGGTGCAGGAGCAGGCCTCCCCCAGGTTAGCCAGCGTGATGCCCATCTGCAAGAAGGGGCAGAAGGATGATCTGGGGAACTACAGGCCTGATAGCCTGACCTCAGTGCCAGGGAAGGTGATGGAGCAGATCAACGTGAACACCATCATGTGGTGTGTGCAGGCCAGCCAGAGGATCAGGCCCAGCCAGCATGGGGTGATGAAAGGCAAGTCCTGCTTGATGAACCTGGTCTCCTTCTGTGACAAGATGACCTGCCTACTGGCTGAGGTGTGTCCAGGGATGGGCAATGGGGCCGGGGCACAAGGAGCAGCCCAGGGAGCTGGGGGTGTTCGGCCTGGAGAGGAGGGGGCTCGGGAGGACCTTATTGCTCTCTACAGCTGCCTGACAGGGGCTGTAGGCAGGGGGTGGTCTGTCTTTTTTCCCAGGTAACAAGCAACAGGACAAGAGGAAACAGCCTCAAGTTGTGCCAGGGAAGGTTTATATTGGATATTAGGAAAAATTTCTTCACTGACAGGGTGGTCAAGCACTGGAACAGGCTGCCCAGGGGGGCAGTGGGGTCACCATCCCTGGAGGTATTTAAAAGACGTGTAGCTGCTGAAGGTTATGGTTCAGTGGTGGGCTCGGCAGTGCTGGGTTAATGGTTGGACTTTGTGATCTGTGATCTTGAGGGTCTTTTCCAACCTAAATGAATCTATGATTCTGTGAGAATTTCTTGCTGTACTTTCAGATGAGGGCACGGCCAGGTGGGTGGCATAGCTGTGGCACTAAGCAGGAGCTGTCTGCAGGCTCCTCTGTTAAACCCAGCTGGCTGAGCCTGTCCTGCAGGCAGGGGGTTGGGCAGGATTTGGGAGCCACGCTGGGTGTGCAGAACTGCACAGGGCTGCGTCTGCTTGGGTTAAGCTGTCCTGCCAACCACCAATTCCTAAACATGCAACCACCTTGGTAAGGATCAAGGTTCCACCCCTTGATCCACATACAGTTTACCTTTCCCAAAGATATCAGAAATTACAGGTGAAATTAATAACACGTGGGCTTCTCAAGCCTGATCTACAAGGCCCAGCAGAGCAGAGATGTCCTGCTCAGCATCACAAGCTCCCTGAGCACCACATCCCCCACAAGGCTCCCGGTGCTCAACCCCCTCCCCATTGCACCCCGAGCGAAGATTGCATCTCACCCCGTTCTGTTTAACGTTAGCTGCGTGTAGCTCTATAGCCCACCCACCTCACTCGTCATTTCAGACAGAACAAGTGTGGAGGAAACCTGAAATAGGACTGCCTTTCCCCCAGAAAAGCCCAGCAGAAGACATGAAGAGCTGGTATGTCTTGGAAATAAGAATGTCACCCCCGAAAGCATCCAGCACCAGAAGGCTCGTTGCTAGGCAAAAGCACAAAGGAGTGTGTAATAACGTTCTGAAGAGTCTGTAGATTTGATTTTAAGAAAGCCGCTGAATTTCAGTGGAGACATTTACATATTTAGTTTGTAGAGCTGGTGTTTGATATTAATTTTAAAAGAAGTCTATAATTTGCCTTGCTGACTATTGTGTTTTAACTGTGGCACTACTTTATGCCTCCCATTATGGTTTTTTTTTCTCACTGCAATTAACTTATGTAAAACCAGGTTTCCGGTTCTTTTTTTCCAAATTTTATGGAGAAAATTGCTTTGAATACAATTACTGTTCCATGGCTTTTCACAGTGCGTTTGTTCATTGTCTTACACAGTTAAACATGTGTTATTAAAATGCAATAACAGTAACATCACAGAGTTGCAATTACATTATGAAAACATTATCTTCATGGAATAATGGTACTTGAGGGACACAGTAAAGTACAGGTTTTCACAAAAGCATCTTGAGGTTATTTTACCAGCCTGATGGTATCTTTCTAGGCATGTCATGAGAGTTCTGCAATGCTTTTAAAGTGAATGCGTAGTAACAATAAAAAATCCTGAAAAGTAGCTCTTGCTTAAACCTTAGTGACTTAATTTAAGCAATGTGACTACCTTCTTGGAGTTGTTAATAGCTGGAAGATTTTGACTGGTGAGAGAGCTAATCAGTACACATACCTATGGATGTACCCTGTATGTACACGCATATACAGATAACATCCATGTGTATGTGGGTGCCCATGTAAACTCAACTGGAATACAGACATGTTAAGTGATCGAACATAAACAGATTTTTTTTGCTTTCACTTTTCTTACAAAAAAGAGACATAGTAAAACCTAAAAGCTGGCCTTACCTGCTCGACTTGCTGGAGCTAGAATTTCAAACCAGGGGTTTTAACCCTCAGGCCAAGGGAAGTACTAAAAAATCTAAACAATTGAAATTTAAATAAGAGAACATTTTTTAAGATTTTGAAGATTCTGCATGTACATTCCAAGTCCATCCTTGTACAACAGGGTAGCAAGAAGAGGGTGAAACTCTTTACCCTTTGTGGTAATTTTTTCTCCTCTTTATAGATCTGAAATGTAGATGATGTGCTAGCACATGCTGAATGTTCTACAGGCACCAGGCAATGTCTTGTTTCCTTGATAACGGCTGGTTCGTTACTTGCTGTAGTATACCTTAATATCCCATGTAAATGGATGGCAAGAAAGGTATTTCATTTAGGTAGAAAATTAACAGCAATAATTATGAAATCAATGTGCAAACTTCTTTACATAAAAAAGAATTTAGTAACTGAAGAAAAAAATTAACTGCACATAATGGCATGAGTCATATTAATTCAGATATCTCTAGGCAATTCTATAAAAATGGTGTCAGCATTTATACTACTTATGGTGTCTCATCCAGTTCTGGCGTGCAGCTAAGGAGGGAATAGACTATTCTACAACAAAATGAAGTTATTTGGAGTAATGTTGATAATATCATTGGTTACTTATAAAAAAGTAGTCATTTGTGTTTCTGTAGAACTAGCTCAAAACTGATCTCAGCTGTAGGCAAAACAGGGTCACGGGGAAGCTTATGACAAGAGGACTGAGTTAGTCCTTGTCTTGCAAGCGGTTTTGGCGTGGGGACTGGGTATGTTGGGGTGGTTGCTGATTTTTTTTCCTGCTTTACCAGCCTTCCTAGAGGGTGATTAAGACTTGATCAGTGTTTAAGGCTGTGGTAGGGGGCAGGCTCCTTCTGCAGCTCTGCTGCTGCCACTGACTGCCCTCCACATTTAATTCCTTCATCCACGAGCGAAGCAGCCAGGCTGCCCCTTAAAGGGGATGATGTGCCTCTTTGCAATAAGGTGCCTTAGGTAACTGCCTCCACTTCCAGCTCACGCTGCTCCTCTGTGTGTGTATTTATATGCAAATACACATATGTGCTCCCTTTTCTTTAACATATTTATACAAGCCTTGTCCACAGCTGTTTGACCTGAAGGAAGTTGGTTTTGTGTTTCCTTACTCTCGTGTATGTTATGTACATTTTGAATTACTGAACTGTTGAAGGAAACATATTATGTTTGATGGAGTTATGTTTATGTGATGTGTTTGCTTGGCATCTTCATGGTTTTGCTGCTAAATGAGATTGCCAGTATATAAGCAGCAATCTTATGCATTAAGGAGCTCTAATTCATGAAAGATGATGCTAAGAAACTGTAGTTGGTTTATATTGTTATGTGATTGGCTTCTGAGGTAGAGCTTCAAGCAATTATTCTATTCAGACAAAAGGCAGGATGGAAGATTTTCTTTTGACGTAGTCTTGGACTCTCAAAGGCATGATAAAAATATTGGCGTTAGCAGAAGAAGGAATAACTTAAGGTCTTATGGGTGGAAAGGCAGGAAGTAATTTACCATCACCTAATGAAATAGCTGTTCTACAAGTGAAACATGTATTTATTCTACAGCTCTTTTAGCTTTAGAATAAAAAGCTATTGCAAGGACACAGCCTAGCATCTGTGAAAGGATGCAGAGGTTGGCTGGGGAGATCCCTGACTGCTGGAGAAATGCAAATGTTGTACGTATCCTCAAAAAGGACAATCCAGGGAACTACAGGCTAGTCAGCCTCACTTCTGCCTAGGAAAATCAGGAGCAAGTCTTTTTGGAAGCTATTTCTGGCCACGTGAAGGAGAAGGTGATTTGGAATAACATTTACTGAAGGTAACTCATGTTTCACCAACTTGATTGCCTCCTGTGTTGAAAAAAATAGATCTGTGGATGATGGAAGAGCAATAGGTGTTGTCCACCTAGACTTTAGCAAGGCCTTTCACAGGACCTCTCACAGTATCCTTGTATCTTTGTTGAGACTTTGGGAGGTACAGTCTCGATGTGTGTTAGTCTAGTTAGTACCTACTAACAGCCTAGACTAATAGGTAAATGAAAGACTGGCTAGACTGTTGGGCTCAAAGAACAGTTCAAGCTCAACCTGGAGACAAGTTACAAGTGGAGTTTCCTAGAGGTTTGTGCTGAGACCTGTGCGGTTTAGTGTATCCACCACTGACCCGGAGGAGGAGGAGGAGGTGATATGCACCTTCACCTACTTTGCAGCTGACACCAAACCAGGCAGGGCACTTGGTGTGCTTAGGGGCAGGGCCACCTTGAGAGGGACCTAGGCAGGCCAGAGGAAAGGGCTTCATGAATCCAGCAAGGTCAAACACAAAATGTTTGGCTCTGGGATGGACTAACCCTCTGTAACAGTGCAGGCTGCAGACTGACTGGCTGGGTAGAAGCCTGCTGAGAAAGAATCAGGTGTTCGGACAAACAGTTCATTAAATGTGAGTTGACATTACAGCCTGATACCAATGAAGACAGGCAGTGTGCTGGCCTCTATCAACAGCATCATAATCAGTAGATCAAGGACAGTGATTTTTTTTTTTTTTTTTCTGTTCACACTTACTAGACCACGTACGGAATTTTGCATCCAGTTTTGGACCCCTTTGATGTTGATAAACTTGAATGAGTTTAGTGGAGGCCCCCTAAGATGGTCAAGGAGCAGTATCACGTGAACTATGAAGAGAGGCTGAGGGAACTGAGCTTGTTCAGCCTGAAGGAGAGAAGAAAACATAACAGAAGTCTTTCCTATGCTGTGGTTACCAGGAACAATTTCACTTAGGGGAATGACGGGAAAACAAGAAGCCATGGAGGTTCCAATTACAAGTACAGAAAATATTTTTCTTTGTGATGATAAGTAACACTGGAATAAGGACCCGGTGGGGCTGTATAATCTCTGTCCTTGGAGACATCTGGGTAACACCCAGCAACCTTGTTTGAGCTCAGTTCTGACCTTGCTTTGGGCAGGAGGTTGGACTGGAGGCCTCCTGATGTGTATTTCAACCCACAGGAGTCACTGGTTCCACCAGGCAATGCAGCAGGTTCTCCGCTGGAGAAGATTCTCAGAGTTCCACTACAGCCCATGACACTACAGCACATTATTTGACTTCCCCTTCTGTTCCTGCAATATGGAAATAGAGATTTGTCCTAATTTGGTATTACAGTATTACAGCATCCCTTTTCTTGAGCAGGTATGTGGTACCCATGAAAGAGAAACTTTGCAGCATAGCTGATAAGAAAAAGGCATAATCCCAGGAAACTTCTTTGGTACGATGGAGCCTCACTGCACAGTTTGTAGGATAACTTTCAGGCCATGATGTAAGTTTACAACAGATTGCATCAGACAGCATTACATACCAAAATAACCCCCAGGAGAAACCATCAGCAGAGATGCAAGCAATCCGGCAGCAACTGACTTGACATGAAGTGAATGTATGGGGTAGGTCAACCTCGAGGGCTGGAATAATACACAGAATATGTGCTCATCTCTTCTGCAATTGGCACGGAAAAGGAGAGAAAAAATTGTGGCCCAGGTTTCCAGAGAAACAAGAGCAAATGAGGAAAGGCCAGTTTCTGCCTTGGGATGCGATGCTGGTGGTACTGCCTTCCAGGGAACCAGCTCTGCCTAAGACTGGGATGCACTAGGTGCATGTAAATGCCCTGAAGCTTCAACCACTTTGCTGTGTGCAATACCCGAAGTCGCTGCTGCACCAGGTAGATGTAAGGCAGGCTGCTTTACTTTTGATTGTGAGCAAAGCCTCTCACAAGAACAACTTCTCACTCCTTGTCACGTGAAGTGTCTTCAGGCTTGTGGTGTTTCCTTTTGCCTGTGGCTCTATGAGCTGGGAATCAGTGACATGCTGCACCAGACAGGACTGCAGCATCAGGGTTCCACTCAGTAGCTGAAAGGATGTAAAACAGTAGTGCAGAGATGTTGGTACAGGCAGTTTTTAGAATCTGTTCACTTCAGCTGCAAGATTTGCGACCTTGACTTCCACTTTCCACTTTTGCTCTTCTTTCTATTGTTGGGACCTGGGCAAAAAAACCCCACCCCAAACCCCACTGCTGTTGTATATTGGTACTATCACTTGCATGTCTGAAATAACTCCTTATAATCTTTGCAGTATATAGCTGATATCTCAGGCTAAAACCACTTCTGTAGTTTAGATATGATGTGCTATGACATACTGAGCTTACAATGATCTCATATAGGTGCAGACAAGTGTACTGTGGTTAAAAATGTCCCTTTTAAATTTGCTTTTATTGAAAGCACCTCTGCTGACTGCTGTCTAAGATTAACAACACACACGATGTTGCTGGGATACAGGGCTGTTCACAGGCAGCCCGGCTTGATGGATTTCATGCACCACTTAAATATAAGCCATATGTCCAACATACTCATCTTACTCACCATCCCTGGGGTTTGCAGGTATGTTTTATCCGAAGCCTGTATGCTCTGCAGCTGTATCAGCAGGTTTGCAGCTGGTGTAAATCGGCACACTCTGCTCCACTGCCTGAGGATGCGGTCTTTTTTCTTTTGTATTTCTGGATTTGAGAATCAGAGGTATTTGAGGACAGGAGCCCCAAAGTGTTTGGGGTTCTTTTTTTAAATTATTATTTTTATTATTATCAGCTGAACAGCTGAATATATATATTTAAAGCATTTTTTAGTTGTCTTTAGTGACTCACACTTTCAGTGAAACATGGCCTGTAATTATGTTCTCCCTTGGTTTTTACAGTGTCTAAGCATTCCTATTACATTTGTCTAATGCTTGTACTATTTCTTCCGCCTCTTTTTAATTTTTATTTTAAGCCTATGACTAAGGGAAACAATTTAAAAACCCATTACAGTGTTGTCCTTGATGATGGGTTCATCAGAGAACAGCTCTCCTAGGACTGACATTATTGGGTATCTTCAAAGCTCAGCTGACAGAAACTAACCAAGCAAGGGAATTAGCCTCATCTACAAGACAGAAGATGCTCCTTTCTGCGTTTGCCAAAATGTAAGAGAAAGGACCATTGTTGGTGTGAGGGCAGCAGCCTCTGCTAGGGCCCTGGCCACTGGCCTGCATTGTGAAACGTGGATTAGCCACTGCTGGAGGTCTTTTAAGAACAGGCTGCAACAACATGTAATTTCGCAGGAGCATCATATGCTTTGATGAGCCTGCCTCACAGCATCAAGTCGGACTAGATGACCTCTTCTAAAGCACTTCTTTATCCCTGCTACTCCAACACAGTTGTCTTTTTTTTTTTTTTCCTTGCTTGACAGGCAATACAAATGTAAATGCCCATGTGTAGCTAAGCAACGACTCCAACTAGATCTAAAGTTTTGTCACCAAAAGTCACTTTTTCCGTTTTTGTCTTTGAGAAAACACAGAACCGGAGGCTGGCTCAGACGCCAGGGCAAAGCTGCAGAGCTGATGAGGAGCGTGCATCTCTTACAGGAGCATGGAGGGGGAAGAAGCATGTGCTGTTCTCGTGAAACCATGCCCCTGTGGCCCCCCAAACCCCACGCTCAGAGCTTAGGCTTGGAGACTGGTCAAATGGGTCTATCAAGAAGCCTTAGCCTGCAGAACACAGAAAGAGAAGACAGAGGTATCAAGCTAGGTTCTAGGTGGATGCTGCAAAAATTCTTTACATTTCTTCCGAATCTGTTCTTTAAAAACTTTCAAATAGTTGATCCAGAACAGGAAAATTAATCTGAAGTCAGACTTCTAGGAAAACCTGGTGCAATTCTTCAAATGATGCTTCATAATCCTTTGCGTTTGTGCTAAAGACATAATGTGTTTGGCTTTAAAAACATAG
This sequence comes from Microhierax caerulescens, assembly GCA_035590215.1. Taxonomy (NCBI): domain Eukaryota; kingdom Metazoa; phylum Chordata; class Aves; order Falconiformes; family Falconidae; genus Microhierax; species Microhierax caerulescens. The sequence continues at coordinate 5,584,481 of JAVJGJ010000047.1, read as the reverse complement.
AGGGGAAACTTGCTTTAAAATTTGCTCTTATCCAGTTTAAGATCTTTTAGATTCTTAAAATGACATATCCAGCTAAAATTGGTTGGGGACTTATTTTGCCTGGGACATGCAACACCTGAAGCCGTTGTGCTGCTACCAGAACAGCTTATTTAAATACATTCTGAAGGACTTGAATAAACCCTATTGAGTTATGATGTCTCAGGACTTATGATGCAAAACGTTTTTCTTTTCCTTTTCATTTTTACCCTGTTAATTACAGTCCAAAGAAGCATAGCTGTCATCTAGAGCAAAATCAGGCATTGCCAGGTTCATGGTGCAATAACTTAGAGACAGTTAAGATGGCTTTTTGGGCTGTTTCTTCCTATCTTGCAGTGCAAATCCTGGCTCGGTAACACACCTGAGGAGGACAGCCAGGACGGAAGGTCCCTTGCCGCTCTGCTCAGCTGAGTGAGGTCTCTCCAAGCAGACTGATTGCTCTTGGCTGGTCAGGGTGGGGATGTAGCAAAATCACTGCTCTCTTCTTCCCTTCTGAGGGAATTTAACCCCCAAAAGGTTTCTCTCTTAAGCAATTTTGTTGCCAACTGTACAATAGGGGTTTTATCCAGAAGTGATTAACATTCCTTGATTATTTGAATCACGTGGAGTACTGTGGAAATGTCACAGCATTCAGTGAAAGCTGCTGACAGATCTGCATATCCGTAATGGGGTATCCCATCATTGTTAGAAACTTGTTCAGTGTAAAATTCTGTAATGAAAATAGGCAGAACCTCTCTCTCCATCTAGTCTAAAAGTAGCATTAAAAAATATTGCTTAGTTTTTAATCAAGACAGCTTTTCTCTACTATCTTGTGCATACTAATGCAGTCGTCTTCTAATAATAAAGAATAGAATGTTCTTGAAATTAACTTTATCAGCAGTTAACTGGTTAGTGCTGTAATACTTGCCTTGGTATTACTGGCTATGACTGTGACAAAAGACAGCTGCCAGTTTTCAGCCCAAGAGTAATAGAGTTGGGCAGCCATTGCCATTGAACTTTTATTTTGTACATGTTTGTATCGGTATATTCTTTTTCTATAGTATTTTTCAATAAGGTTTTTCAGGTCTGTCTCAGATTCTATATAAGTAGCGCAGCTCCCAGAAACCAGATTAACCACTGATGCCATTTCACACATACAGGAACCTCATCTAACATGCATGTATGTTACCCAGTTATTTTACACCTTGCATTCGAAAACTGGTGAAGGGAGTATGCAGGTAGAGGAAGCACAGCTAACGGAAAATTCCTCAGTCAAAACTTACCTAGCAGCTTAGCTGTGATACGTGACAGGGATTGTTCTCTGATAATCTGTCCCATTAACTCTTGCCATTGGGTTGCCTTGTGCAAGGAAGGAAGAATCTCTTTTCTATTGCAGAAGGAAGCTATTAAGTTCATATGAGTTATGAATAGAGCTGCACACCAATATAAACCATAATGAAAATATACAGCAAACTGGAGAACTGCTGAAAGCAGAAGGGTGTTGAAAGTGGTACACTATGTACTTTGCTTATGTTATTGGCATCATAAAGTGGTTTTGGATGGTGTGAATCCTTATCCAACTCTAGCAGAAAACAACAGCTCTCTGCAGTTGCACTCAGACTGTCTCTCTCTTTGGTAAGGTATGTCCTTTCTGACAGCAGAAATAATGTCCCAGTGAAAAGCTTGACCAAAGGTTTTATTCCTCCACATGAGTGTTTCCCTGCTGGTTTTCCTTATTTTTCTGTATCTGAAACTTTTTGTTCCTGCTGTTATGTTCATTAACTTCACTGGGCAGCTAGAATCAGCCCATGTTTCCCTACAAAATGATAATACTGGGCAGCAAGATTGCAAGACCCTATAGCATCTTTCTATAGCTGCTAGTTCATGCTGATTTTCCATGATAGCGAGGAGCAGCCCACCAGTCAGCGATCTAGGGTTAAGTGCATGCTTTAAACAGTCCAATTCCTGTGCACTGGTGTAGGCAGTCTTGATCAGACAAGAATATACCCCTTGCTTGAGTGACAGAAATCTGTATAATGTTTCTTTTCTGTTGTTTGTGGTAAGAAACTTTGCAAATTATTTCACAAGTGCGACGGATATGACAGTGTTTGTTATCATGCTGGGTTTTATTATAGCTGCTAAGGTCTTGGATGTCTCAAAATATTATGTGCTTTAGCAAGGAAAATGCCTCTGCTATTCTGCTGAAAGCTTGCTCGGTGCAATATGTTTCCACCAGAGAAGATGCTTGAACCACCCAACTGGAAAATGTAAAGAAAAAAAATCACTAAAAAAAATGAGAAGGTACCTTTGTAGGGTTTCAGCTGGGAGCCTGGCTGGTCAGACCTGAGCAGAAGGGAATCCTGCATCTGGCAGGGGGGGTTGTCCCAGGGCAAGGGTAAGGTGATGCCCGCCTGTCTGCCACAGGAGCGAGCAGTCCATGCTGCCGCCCTGCGAAGGAGCCCCGTCTGCACGATACGTGGAGGGATGGTGTCTTGCACCAGATTTACCCATCAGGGTCATTCATGTTGGGGAATTCTTTACAAACCTGGGCACAGGAGGTTCTGCAACCTGTTTCTATATGTTACCTTGCCAGATGGCTGCATTATGCAGGAACTGGTCAATCCCTGCATCTAAAACTGACTATGTATTTTAAAGTCAAGTAGTTTGCTAAGATAGAGGAGATGATCTGCTAAACCCTTCTCTTAGCTGACATCCGAAATGTGTGTAATAAGACTTCCAGAGTCTAGTGTTTACTGAAGGTGTGTCTATTTCCAATTACTTATTCCAGTAAGTCCATGCTTTTTAGGGTGCTCAATTAATTTTCATCACAGCACTCCACTGTTTTTTTGGCTTTATATTAAATCTACTGTAGATTCATTTTAGGCTGCTGTATTTTTTCTAACCAATTTTCATAATGAAACTGCAGCCTCATTTATTTTTATTTACGTCGTAATTAATGACAGCTACATATTAGATCCTTGGAAAAACTCTGATCGAATGCCCAGGGTGGTAAGTTAGCCACAAGTCTCCCCAAAACAAACTGCCTGCACAATCTGGAGCATGTCCTTGACATTTCAGTGGTTTAAGGAAGGCGAGCTACGTGATTATTGCCAAGTATTTCTGCTTCCATTGGAGGGGGGGGTGGGGTGTCAAAACCAGCTAGGACAAGGAACTTCCAGAAGGAATGACAAGGAATTAATTAAATTCCTGAACTTCAGAGTGTATCTTTGGTCTTTTCTGTAGGAAAGGTTAGTTGTTAATTTTTCAGATCAATTCACCTACAGCTGTCTTAAAATGCCTTCAGAAGAAGGGGAATAGTCATTCTAGCAACAATAGTACACTCTGAAACTGGAAAATCTTTTAGGATTGGGCGCTGTGGAGAGTTGAGGTTACCTTGTGGTCTTTCAAAATGAATGGGAATTCATTATCCTCATCTGTGGAACAGAAGAAATTATAGAAGCCATTAAAACAAAGAGGACAAGGAAATAAATGTGAATGCCTCATATCACAATTTTCAAGAAGAAATTTAGTTTAAAAGATAAAACTTAAAGATTTCCAATAAACCTAGCTAACCTAGCCACAATGTAGATATAATTCAAGCTTGAAAAAATAACCCACAATGGAAATAAACCCAACTTGAAGCACCTATAAACCTTGCCAGGATTAAATTAAAGTAATTAAGAGAATGTGGCAGTGTCTGCCTCACAAAATGTGAGAAGATGGCCAATGATCTAGATAAATAATACTGCAAATGTAATCACGTGATATTTGAAATCCCATCTGCTTGCAAAAGGATTTTTGAAACGCAAGCTACTGAGAAAAGTAGGTAAGAAATAAGCCAGACAAATGGCAGGCAGGGACAATATGGGCGAGAGGGGACGGAATGGATGTGCTTAGAGAACTGAAGAGAAATCTTCCACTTCCATGTACTTTTACAGCAGGAGCAAGCATTTTAAATCAAAAAGCATAAAATGTGATGTATCAAAAAGGCAATACACAGTTTCACTGAGGAGCCACTTGTCTTGAGACGCTGCCTGTTTTCTGGACAAATGTATTGAGCGCTAGAAAAGGGGTAACAAACCCCACCTCTAAAAATTGTTTGAGCTGCCGCAAATGATTGTCAGGCTCAGAAATCTATTTCTTCAATCTAGAGCAGGCCCTGGGGAGCTGCAAATGTATGAAAGGTTTTCTAGGCGCCATATGGTGGTTATGAAAGTATCTAACAGAGGCCTATTTTTGAGTCAGAAGAATGGAAAAGAGGAGGGCTAAGTCTTGGGAAGCAGAATGTTCCTGATTATGAAACTGAATGTGGTAGACAGGCTCAAGCCCTCTACACTTCAGCAACACTTGCCCTATGTCTATTTATAAGTCATTCTGCTAGAGGGGCATCAATCAAGTGAGAAAATACTCTTCTGCTCCAGCTTGGGAGTGAAGAAATTGTTATGACAAAAGAAAAGCAAACAGAGCTATTTTAAGTCGTTGCAAGAGGCATTAAATTAAACCATATACTTGCAAAAGACCTTTGCCTTTGCTGCTGCGCTGTGAGAGCAGCCCCTGCAGCCAGGCTGCTCCCCGAGCAGGGAGCCCGGCAGAGCTCGTGTCGTACGGTCCTTTGATAACACAAAGGCTGATATTGCACAACGATCTACGAAAATGCTGGCAAAGCATTTCTGAGGATGTTGATAAAAGCAGACTGTGTGCCTTTACGACATCTGCGCTGCAGGATGACTGTCCCTTGCTCTTCTCCGTGTCAGAGACCCTACGTGACTGGTTTTGCCCGTGCTGGTGTTGTTCTTCTCCGTGGCATCCCCAGCCTCTTATTTCTCTTTGTCACCCTTCCAGCTCTGGGAGTCCCCCACGGTGTTTGAGAAGGATGTGCCTTCTGTGCTCTACCTGCCCCTGTACCCCTGGGCAGGACAGCCCTGCTGGGGCTTCTGTTTTACCGGAACAATCAAAATGCCACAAAACATCAGTTGTTTGCTCGTGACATTCCTCCAGTAAGCTCTTACCCCATCCCCTGGCAAAATCCAGCTCCTCTGGGTGTTCCTTGGAGGAAATAAAATTTTCAGGGATACTTCCAGGCTGGCTTTGCCTCCTTTTTGCCAGTAGCAGCTTTCACAGAGGACCCTGGGAAGAGGGGTGGTTCTGGGAGGCAATGCACAGCGGCACACCTTCCCCTGGCTGAGCAGCCCTGAGCTCAGCTTCCTTGTTTCAGGCCACTGATACCCCTGGGAGGGAGCTGGGGGGAGGAAGGCAGGCAGAGTACTCAGTCATTTTCACGGTCTTCTAGCAAAAAAAGGTATATTGGGCACATCGGGACAATGTGTTTCCAGGCGGTGATGGTTTCCTCGCTGTGACACAGTCATTGTTGTCTACTTCATTAATTCCTTTATACCCTCAGTATAAACAATTTAAGGACAACCAGGAATTTTTAAATAGGTCACAATGGAAACCGGTCCTTTATTTTTCCAGCGTTTCTATTATTGAGTAATTAAACCGAATGGATCTGTACCCAGCAGCAGAATTTGGCACTGAATAGTTAATTCTGCTGTAAAAATTGTGAGATCAATGGGAAGAGCTGGCTTCAACCGTCAGGGCTTCAGTGCAGAGGACAAAGGTATATTTTTGTTCCCCTGTGGTTCGGATCAGGGATGTCCAATCTACTGAACACAGATACAGTTTCAGTTGCTTATTGAAGTTGGACTCTCTTGGTAAAATTAGAATAACATTTTAGAAAATATAAATGCTTAAAAGAAAGAGCTTGAAGCATTCCCAGCTGAGGTATTATTTTACTGCCTTATATAGAGCAATTCTGCCTCACAAAATGAAATAGCAAAAGATCCAACTGTAACTAGATATTATGCAAAAGGGAGGAATGAGGATTTTGCTTTAAAATTAAAAAAAAATTATAACTTTGGAATTTAACTTTTTAGCAAATATCTTCTGCAAACCTCTGTACAAACTTTGTAAAACCATCTATGCAACAGCAAATTTGTACAAAACATTTTATTCTTAAAGTTTGTTTAAACTTGTAATGAAATGCAGTGAAGAATGCTCTGTGCCCTGTTGTCAAAAGCTGCCAAAACCTAATTATAGTGCCTCTCTGATGCATGACCTGAAAGCCTCATGTTTTAACTACTTTTCCAGCCTATAAGAAGATCACTATACCCTTGTTTACAGCAGTATTTAAAAACTACTGATAGTATTAAATAATGCTATTTGAAAAGGAAGATGATCCTTTATAAAGTGCAAGGAAGTTATTGAAAAAACATTTACAAACAGGAATAGCAGTAGAATTAGTTATCCTGCTTACCATGAACGTCAGGCTATAAGGCCTCCTCGAGCTCCAGTTACAGAAAGAGTGGAAGCCAGGTGGAAACGAGGCATCCTCATCCAAATCCACGCTTGTTTCCCACAGTATTTTCTGCTATTCAGCAAGATTCCAGGCTTTAATTTATACCTCTTTTAGAAATTCGTGGGTCTGCCAGTTTAGGCTGTATATTCTAGATTTCCCTAAATGTTGTGAACTGATTTAACTGGTTGGCCAAAAAGTGATTTCCCCAGCAGGAAAGGTTAGGACCAGCCTGGTGGAAGCTGGACTCAGGTGGCTCTGTGCCTGGGTGAAGTGCTGAGCCACCTTCAGCTTCCAATTTGTCACCCCTAGAAATGATCACCCCATTTACAGTTTATTACATATCAACGTAATGAAAATTGTAGATTAACCTTTCCGTTATGCAGTAAAATACACCAGCCTCGCAGTGATTTCCAGTGACATGCTCACAATATCCTGAAACTTAAAACCTGATGCTGGGGCATTTAATTGTGAGCGCTGCACACTACTACTACTTCTTTTCCCTGTCTAATTCGAATATCCCTGTCTGATATAAATATGCTTTGCCCAGCTAAAAGGGTGATTTTCAGGCGGTGTCCATTATTACGGCTGAGGACCATGTTTGCGGTGCGTTGTCAGCTGGTACCATCAGAAAATATTATCCCTTCCTCACTTTGGTCTCCAGTAGCAACAAGGATTTCTCCCTATCTATGGTGTTCTGACAGAAGCCCTGAAAGGTTATATATAGTTTTTAGATGAAAATCCTAGAAGTAAAACAATTCTTATAGTTATGGAAACAGCACGGATTTTGAAGCCTTTGAAGATCTGGCATCCTTTTCAGGAGTTTAATAGAAGAAACCACTGAGTTTTTCTTAAATGCTTAAAGGCTTTCTTTTATTCAGGGGCAGAAAATACTATGTGCAGTATTTGAAATAATCAATGACTCAGCAGCTTGGTTTGCCTCTCCCAGGATGATGGGCTCATAAGCCATTGATCTACCATCCAACACGCAATTATATGTCTCCCTCTTTCCCTGGGGTTGCACCCATGATCAGTATGCATTGATTCTGTACCAATGTGTGTCTTTTCATAATTGAGGGGGATGTGTGCAATTTACTGAGTTTCGCAGAGCCTGGACGTTAGCCTTTCAAGGAAAGCGTGTTTCACTGGAAATGGATGTGGAGGGTCACAATGAACGACTGAGGTTTTCCTCAGTTCTGCTTCATTCTCTTGTAACACCATTAAGACCTCCAGGGAAAAAGGAAGAACCGATGCTCGCAGAATGTAGCCAACATCTGGAAAAGAAATCCGGGTGTTGGCAAAAACCCGTCTTATAAACTGTTCTAATTTCCAGATTCACTGTTACTTGAATTAAACGTTCTGCGTAGGTTTTTATGTTGATATTATCTTGGAGTAGGGAGGCTATTATTGGAATTCCGCTCTTTAATACAGTCATTCAATTATTTCGGTGTTGTGTACTACTTATGACCTTTTTAATATTCTGTCATTTGACTGACTGCCTATTCTTATTCTTTTTCCTATTTACAGTTTTATGGCTCCATGGGGAAGGAATAACCGCACTGCCTATTAATGAAAATGTAGGCTGCTGAAATGAGCAAAATGGTTCCCCACACCGCTGCAGCGCAGGATGTTCATGAAACTTCGGAATAACAGCAGCCTTGTTGCAATGGTAGCCCTCAGCTCTATTTCCACTGAAGTTTCTGAGTGTTTTGCCATTGCCTCGTTAATTGCAGAGAACAGAAACAGCACTAAAGAGCCGTTCAAACAAAATTTCTAGCACGAAATTTTAAAGAAAATGAGAAATTATGAATACAGGTGTTAACTGGGTTTTCCCTCCTTAAGTTCATCACGGGTGGTTTTTTTAGAGCAACACAGAGAACAAGCAATAAGAAATGAAATCTTAAGATGTGAGCCTAAGAAAGAATAAAAAATCTCTGAAAAAAAAAAATCAGAATCAAGAAGTTAAAATTAAGTTTTTGTGCCTGGTCAGCAAAACTGAGAAAGATACCTTGGACTTTCAGTGCAATTTTTTTTATTACATGAGAGCAGCATCAAGCGGGAAGGAAAATTGGCAGGGACCTTTTGATCTCACTTGCTCAGTGCCTGGCCCATGACAGCACGAATGTGACCATGAACATGAGGACTGGAGCAGCCCCGAGGCTGCTGAGAGTGGTTTCTGCCCCCGAGGAATCCGCTCTGGACAGCTACAAGGACTCGGTGCTACTGAGGGATTGCCAAGGGCCAGGAGACACCTCGCTCCACACCCGGGGGCTGCTCGGGGGGCTAGGACTTCTGTCCTCTTTGGAATAGTTCATTTCGGAATAAACAAACGTTAGCAGAATTTTGAAGATACCTTACTGGTGGTGCTGTGTACCCAGCTGAAATCCAGGTGATGGCTTTAGAGCGGAGAATTAATGGTGTGTATGATAACAGGAAATTACGAATTTACAAAGCTTATGAAGGAATTCTTTTACACCTACCTGAATGCAATAGTGCAAATACTTGCACGCTTAAAGAGACAGGAAAGGATTATGAGCTTAGAGTATAATAGGATCCAATTTTACTCTGGCTGTTGTGTTACAGTGGCTTTGGTAATATGTGCAGGGCAGCACTCTTGGGCTGGGGGTGCTTGTCGCTTGCTAGTTTTGCAGGTGGCACAGTATAGAAGCTGCAACACTCACCGCTGACTTGGGAAGAACATGTGCAAAGTAGGCAAAGAGTGAGGAAGATGCGTGCTTCGACTGAAGGGAGAAAACAACCTGGTACCATGAGCTATCTGCATCATATTTAGCCTCTGGTATTCCCATACGCAGGCTCGCAGACTGCACCTGGTTAGGCTGGTGTTTGCCTAGGAGGTCAGTCTTGCTCAGTTTGCAGGCTTTGCAACCTGGTAAAGACAGTGTGGTAGCCATAGGAGTAACCGCGTAAGATCACATGTCGGGATCAGAAGTATGGTTGGTCTCCTAGTGCTTATTTCTTCTCATCTACTGTCTGCCACGAAGCAAATTACTACTGGGTGTGACACAGCACGAAGGCGAAAGAGGGGAGGCACATGCTTTTGATGGACTTTGTAATATTGTACGTAAAGGGTGTAAGAAGTAGTGCCAAAAGAGAGCCTCTAAGCTTGTACGGGGCAATTTGTAATCAGAAAGGGCATGATTTATATCCTTCTGTATTTCTAATGGTATTGTTGTCTGATCTAATCTAAAGCCTGAAGGCTTCTTGCTGGGTGAAAATTGCATGTGGAAATAGAATCTAGATAAGATGCTTGTCATCTTAATATCAGAGCACTGGAGCACAGGATGAAAATCTCAGGGTTTTAATTTAGGAAAAGAAAGACTTTTCTTTCTGTGGGATTCTGTGAACAATATGATTCAACATGTCCCAAATCATTGGACAGAAGAAAGTCAGACAGGGTCAGTTAGGTTTCAAAAACATGGCCATGGCAAGGTGTAACCCAACTAACCATGAGGAATTCAGTATCTCACCAATAAATGTTTTATAACCATTTCTTCATATCTTCATCTCATAAACAAGAAGCATAATTACCTGCAAACATTGTTCTCCAGCGTTTTTGTATTTGTCTGGAGTTTATGGATGGAGTTGGCAAGAACGGCTTCCAGCCATTTCTGCTACATCTCTTGGCTTTCTGGAAAAGCCGCTTAAAAGTTTGCACCAGACTGAAAGTGCCTTGTTGCAGAGATTTCTAATTTAGAAATAATGGCTTTTAGCTTTGATTTACCCAAACCATTTAACACCATGTCTCAGAGTATTCTGAAGAACAATGAGAAAAGTTATTGAGATCCCTTCATTTCATAGCTGAATAGGATGGTGCAGCACGTTGCCCCGGGAGCAGTGTTTAGGCTGCATACCCCTCTGGTTAGTCTTTTGTTTCAAGGCAAAACCAAAAATATTTGGTAGCAGCCGTTTGGGGTCGTCTTTGAGCATTGCGGGACAGAGGAGAGTGATGAAAGGTAGGTGAGACATATGACCAGTAAGTGAAAGATAGAAATGCAGAAGCCTGGTTAGGGGCAAAGCTACTGCATGAAGAAGGCAGATATCTATAAATAATGTACATAAGATGTAGAAGCTGATAAAGAGAGAGGATAGTGCAAAAAGTGTGATCTGTAAGCCAAAGGAAAACATATGGCTTAAGCTTTGGTTGTGTGTACTGCAATTATCACTGTAAAAATTATCTGAATATTTTCCTCCCATAGCAAAACCCAAAAATATGCCTTTTATCACAGAATTAACAGAATAAAAGAAAATACAGAATCTCCAAGAGTCCTTTTGCAGCCCAGTCCCCTAGGAGAGGAGGGAGGGGGTGAGACACCCCTGACATTCAGCAGAGGAATCCTAGTTATGCCTCCCCTTTGCCAAGTCCAAATCTGTCTCTTGTAAGAATGCTGCCGGATTGGTAACATTCAGCATCAAGGAATTTGCGTTCAGAAAGCCACTGGCTCCCAAACGGTGATGGTGGTGGGCTAATTTCAAGGGTCGGGGGGAGATAAACAGCTTTTTTTCTCCTCCGGCAACCCCCAGTGCACCGGGAGGACCCTTTCTCTAAAGTTATTTGTGCTTCACATTTCTCCCAAAGAAAAAGGGCTCGTGTCTGTATTAACCCATGGAAGAACCCCCCTTTGGGTTGTAGGTGTGTGAATTCTCCAAACAGTTGGAGCAGGTTCGTGTGTCTTCTCACAGCTTGTTGCTGGAATTTTTCTCGGCTTTTCTTGACTCCTCTGCAACGAGGTACCGCAATACACCAGCGAGGAGGATTGCAGTGGTGGTTAACGAAAGCAGGTTAATGTACAGAGTATACGCCATCTGTTTTATCACTCCTGTAACATCGAGACCACTTGGGGAGTAGACGAAGCCAGCGAAGGTTTTTGACCTGTCCTATGGCAGCTGCAAAGCCTGGTGAGCCCGCTCGCTGCAGGGGCTCTGGGGTTGACTTCCAGCTCCGTGCTCCCCGCAGCCCCTGGCAGACTGGAGCACACAGGGCTGGCACAGTTCACTGGGCACCTTCGCTTCTGCTGCTGCAGTTTTTCTGTTGAAAGGAAGAATTGAGATGTGCTCTGTGACATTACAGATTAATTTCTCAGTGCAGGAAGTAACTGTGTAAATTGAGAGTAATGTTCTTTAAAGCATCTATAATTCAGTCTTGTGGCCTTCTGATGAGGGATATTGCCATCAGCTGCTTTGGGGTAACTTTGCGTTTTCACTTCACTGCTATGTTTTTACAGTGAAAAAAGTGAAAATGGGATCCTAAAAGGGCTCAGATATTACTCCTGTATGCTGCTCTATAGACTGTTTGCTAGCAGTCTGCCTCCTGGTTTAGCCATGTAGTTAGAGGTTTCTCATAGCTGTTAAATGGGATTAAACCCAAGCAAAGAGTAAATTGTACATTTTTTTGATATTTCTTCCCATAGAAGCAACTGCTGGAAAGGGCTGGCTTGGCAAGGAGCTGTCCCAAATCCCACCGCCCTGCTATTCCACCGAGACCACGCGCAAGTGCTTAGCGTGCTTAGAGCAAGCTAATTTCCCTTTGGGATCTGGATTATTTGGTCTTTGCACATTGTATGGTTCTTAATGCCCCACATCCTCAAGTGGTCCTGGGAGCTGCGGAAGCCAGTGGACTTTCATCTCAAACTCCAGGCGTCCACCCTGCAGTTGCTGAGGTGTGAGTGAGACACAGTCCCCTCTTTCTCAGGCTGTGTAATTTCTCACGCAATTCCTCAACACCTCTGCCTGCTGGCAGCCCCGGTCACAGCGGAGGATCAGCTCATGCTGCTTTTCTTTCTGGCATTTTTTCATGTTGGCAAGGAGACAGTCGTCTGTCTGCACTTTTTAGTCCAGGCATCTGGGCCCAGCTCCTCCAAGAAACAGTCAGGGGTGGGATTTTTTTTCCTCTCAGCTGTAACTAATTCCCCAGAATCACATCTCCCTACCTGTGCCATCCTTGTTGTTCCTCTCTGTGTTTAGAAAGCCCTGCTCCTGGCAGGGGAATGGCCTGGGATGGAAAGTGTGGTAGCCCGGACTGGGGCTGCTCCTGGGAAGAAGGACCGTTTGTCACGGACCTGGGTCCCACACCCATGCGTCAAAAGCTTTTCCTCAAGTACGGTGTCACACAGCAACACAAGACAGTGCTACATATATGTGCTCTGCCATAGGATGGATAAAGAGTGCAAAACCGATGTGTAGCTGGTATCTTTTTTTCTCCTTGGCTCATCCTTGGCCATGACCAACTTCTCTGTCATTTCACGAGGAAATTACATCCTAGGAAATTCTGTGTGTTGGTCCCACCTTCCTTTCCTTTGCTCCTGCTGCCCCAAGCATATTAAAAACCTGGTTTGATAAGACTTTTTCTGTGTTTATTTCTCTCTGTGTGGGATGTAGCTCCTTTGTGGAAGGTGCTTTTGCTGGCCATAAACAATGCTGGAAAACGCACTGCAGGTGTATGAGTGATGGCGCTGGTCCAGGAGCATCCTTAAGCTGCCTGCAGCTTTACATCCACAGAAAAAACAGTTCCCTAGTTTGGAGAGTGTGAGTAACATCTAAGTCATGTGAGATCCAGAAGTATTCAGGAGACTGATACTCAGCGAGAAAAAAGGAGATACTTCCACAGAACAATGGAGAAAGGCAGAAAATACACATTACTAGACAAGGGTGGGTAGATATTTTCATGTGTAAGACCAAAATGGCAGGCGGTGAGAAGCTGAACCTAGGAAAAGGAGACTTGTGATACTAGGGGCTGTGGAGGCAAGGATGGCAACAGAGCACAGCGACTAGTTCAAACAGAGGGATAGATACAATACTGAAAGCATCACTGGTCTTGGAATACATTCCAGGCTAAGAACACATGTTGCTAGGAAACTTTTATATTAAAAGGCATTCATCTTTAAACCTTGGGAACACAGTAATAGCTTCTCCTCTGTGCTGGGGAAGTTCTTTTAATGTCAGTCCTGACGTTACTTAGCCAAGTAATATGCGAGAGGGAGAAAAATACCTTGAATTGCCTTGGGCAAAGGTTAAAATCTACTATTATTTCTAGATAGCTTGCAGGGTTTAACTGAGCTTTAGTCATTCTGGTCTGACTAATAAGAGACTGATAAACAAAGATGACCATGGCTTTTATTATAAGATGTTCTACGGAATAAGAATTCAAATATGCCTGGGAAAATGCTTAGTTAGCCCAAACCAGAAGATAACTTTGGCTTATGGCAAGGTTCAGCAGGCTGCCATGCAGAGAGAGGACACTTAATCAAATTCCTTCAAGTTATCACGTTGTCATCCACAGGCTTTCTGGCTTTCAGTTTTCTCATTTGTTGAGTTCTGTATACAAGTCTCAATAGCTCATATAAACTCCTTGGAAAATCCCCAAGCATCAAATCTCTCGATGCCAGTTTCTAACAGGGTTCTAATATTTATGCTGATGCTAAAGACCTGCTTCCTGAGCAGAGCAAACTTCAAAAAAGAGTGAACCTATTTATGGGATTCTCTGCTCAAATGAGACATCCAAATCTAGTTCTAGTAGGTCCTAACCCTAATACTTTAAGATGGTATCACCTATTTTTCTCATGTGCTTTACCCTGCATTTTGTTCACTCTTTTAGCTTTGGTGGTTTTTTCAGTTGTTTTTTTGAGGGGTTTGTTTTGTGGTTTGTTTTTTTCTTGGAGGGGTGGGTGGGGAGGTGGTGTTTGCTTTTTTTTCTTAGTTTTTCCTTTCTTTCCTTCCCAGCTTGAGGCTAGCTGCCAACCTATCAATCCTTGACTGGTGTGATTATAAGCCAGCATCCTGACATGCCTGATGGTTGCAGTGGCAGCTTCAGCATCTCCCTCTTATTGCTACCATGCCCTCCATCACCCCGATTCAGTTGCCTGGGGATGCGCAGTAAACCAAGTTACTGCTTTAATTCTCCCAGCGCACCCTCTCCCTCTAATGCCCTGGGCACACTGAAGGTCTATCTGACTTATTTGCCTTGCTAAATTCAGAATTTAAAACATGTTATAGAACACGTAATGGAACGGTCCCTTAAACAAACAAACAACCCCCCAAAACACTACTGATAAGAGTATTATGAGTAGTTTTAATGGGCTTTTATTATTAATATCGCTATGTGACACGTCCCAGGGTATTGGGAGTTTTCCCATAGTGTGTTCAGCCTCAGTCTCCGCAGATGTGGCAATGAGGACAGAGAGATCTGCCTTTCTGTCTGGCACCTCCAGAACACAGGAAATTCTGCTCTGGGGGAGTGCTGCAATTCTGAACAAATCACTGGGAGGAGAAAATACTGTGGCAGGAGTGATATTTAACATGTTGTTGAATGAACCTAAAAGTAACATCCTTGGAGTTCTGTGCAAGGAAGGGTTGGTTTTTTGGTGTTTTTTGTTGGTTTGTTTGGTTTTTTTCCTGAGGGAAGCTGATGGCCTTTATCATATCAGGACACAGCTGGAAAAAGTGGACAAGCTTTTGGACTCAACCTAATCGTCACTTGAGACCTGTCTAGTAAAACCAGAGTGGAAAAGGCAATCTGAACCTGCGGGATGGAGTAGGGCTTCTGAAGGTGTTCCTGTCTTGAGGATAAAGACTGTCAGCACTTGTGGCATTCCATTGTCTTTGTCACCTTCTCTTGCATGCTATCTACTTTTCCTAGTGTTTTCATAAAGAGACACAGGTTAGTCTAATGACTGGGTACCTTTCAGGGCAGGACCCATCTTTGTTTTCTGTGCTGGTAACACCACACATGTCCTGCCTGATACGCTGCTGAAACAGGAATGAGGAACACCAGACGTTTGTGTGCCAGATGTGTACGTTCATAAGAGGCAGTGATTCTGCAGATAGCTGTGCAGGAGTGTGGCATTTGAATATTCAACCTCATAACCGGCAGGATGGATGAGTAAACTTGTACTGCTGGACCACGAGCTGAATATTATATGAATAATTATTATATCACAGGGCATCTTCCCCCAACACCCTACCCATCTTCCATGTATGAGTTAGAGAACAAAAGTAGCTGTGTACTTAATTATGGCAGGCTAAAGGGAGATCGCAATTGCCCTTGAAACCATTCCAGTGCATGGACGTTATGGTAATGCCTTCTCTCTTATGCCACTTGGTGGAGCTTAGTGATTTTGGCTATCACATACATCGTTTTGCAAACGTGCTCTTTGATTACACAATCAGTTGTCAGTATATCTTGAAAATGGACCAAATCCCTACTAAGGAAGTAAAACCAAAAGTGTACCATAAATTCTAAGAAGATGTCGATTACTAGCTGCTAATGAATTTGGTAGTCATCCCTTCTCCTCTTGAAAGCAATAAAATTGTGTTCAAATTTTTTAAAGAAAAAGTTAAAATATGGGCTTAGGATCTTGGTATTTATGACATACAGGATGAGAGATGGGTAGAATCGTGTCATGTTTGGTTTATTTTTCATATTTTAATTGGTAGTTTAAATGTTAATTATCTTCCCTTGCAGAATTTTGGTAAATGTGTGTCTGGGTGAAAGACCTCACAGTTATCTGTCTGAATGTATGCTTTTCCTCGGCAAGCATGCAAACAATGAGCAGACTGCCAGTTAAATAGAGAAATTATTATATCCCATACTGGTCCAGCCTTCATTTAAATCAATATCTAGTCAGGTCAATAAAACCAGAACTGGGACCTTGGCTAATTATATGCTCAGTCAGCCAAAACACTTGAGCTCAGAGCCTATCTGGAAGTTCAGGGTATTACACCAGTTTGACTCTATCATCTAAGCTATCTGTTGTTAAATATAAATTCGTTGCTCTGCAAATCTTACCGAGTCCTAATTTTGAATGTTTACCTAGTACTTTCTTTATTCTAAATTATCAAACAAATAAATATTGTCAGATGATTGCTCTCTGGTGTTCTGGGGACACTGAGTTTTGACATCTTCAGACCTTGGAGTTTGGTACCCGAAGTGAGATCTGCTGCATCCTTTCTAACGCAGGATGCCTACTGTCTAAGCAGAGTCATGAGGAATAAAGGTTTCATACGCAGTGTCTTTGCTGTTGTCAGGGAAGCGAAGGAAAAAGAAGAGGACTCAGTCCTGAAATCTGGTGTGTGCAGTCTTAGGTGTCTTCCTCTGCAGGCAGCTTAGGAGCATCAATAGCATTTCAGGCTTCCTTTTAGGAACTGGAAGCAGTAACTGCAGCTTCTTTTCCCCGTGGTATTGCCCAAATTCTTTTTTGCTGCGTTGGACTGACAGATGAGAAGGAACTTTTTGACATAACAATGTACCATACATATTTATCAAATACTGAAAAGTGGTAGTATATCAGTGTTCTTCTGTTGTGGCATTTTACAAGGGATGAGAGTAAGAGCAAAATTCTGTTAGGAGCTCTAAAAGCAATTTGGAGTTGTCTGTAACTGTCTGTAACACACATGTACCAGTGGCTACTGTTCCGTGCCTGTCCAGTAGTAATTACAAGAAAAAAAGCAGTGCAAGTAATTCTGCCCAGGAGGACAATGCAGCTTCAATGGACTTTTTCAAATGTTTACTGGGGAGCTAGCAGAGAGAAGAGCACGATTATAGTAAGCAACTGTATATGACTCTACGTGACGACACTCATGCACACAGCCACCTCTCTTGTATGGTCTGCACTCTGCGTCCATGCATTGCTTCCATGGGTGGACGTCTCTTGTCCAGCCCATGTTGCCTATTTTCTAACGATCCCCTAGCATTCCAGCAGCCCAAGCAGAACTGGAAGGCCAGACATCGTGTACCTCAGTCACCTCGGGAATGCAGGAAGCTCCTTGTCCTTCTTGCAGCTCCTTAAATGGGCTTGGAGCACTGTGTGCCCATGTGATGACACGTCTCAGGAAGTCAATGGCATATGCTACTGACTTCGAAGTACTTAAAAATGAAGTGTCAGCATGCTAAAGAGGAGACTTCTCATGAGGAGGGCGGAGGATGAAGGCTGTTTAGAGCATAGGCATTGACTCTTCAGGTGTTTTGCTTTCATCCGCATGCGACACAGTCTCTGTGTTACTAAGGCAGTTTACCTTTGCAAATATTGTTTTTGTTCCGGTTAATGCCATAGTAGATGTACTTCTGACTTTTGCCTGTTGATCGTAGCAGTGTGTTCAGTCACTGGAACCAGTCAGATGAATGGACACAATCCTCGTATCGCAGCGCTGGTTCTTACTCTTGTTTGTAACATGAACCTGGTCATCGAATGCTCATTGCGCAAAGGGAGGGTTTTGTGCTAAGGTGATATGCTTTCATCCCTCCGGCAGTTTATCAGAAAAAAACAGGATCAAAGAGCTGAGTACAACAAGCAGCATTGTGTGGAGATCAGCAGATGTTCTTATCAATCTTAGAAGAACTTATGGCCCATCTTTC
The DNA here is from genome assembly GCA_035590215.1 of Microhierax caerulescens. Classification (NCBI taxonomy): domain Eukaryota; kingdom Metazoa; phylum Chordata; class Aves; order Falconiformes; family Falconidae; genus Microhierax; species Microhierax caerulescens. Next base: position 5,566,746 of record JAVJGJ010000047.1, on the reverse strand, counting down.
ATGTTAGGAGGAATAATGGCATTGTCATGTCTGAAATCTGCCTATTTTGCAACACAGTGTGTTAGATGGGCTCCTTGATAAAATACAGCTTCATGCTAAAAAAAAAATAATAAAAAAGAGTAAAGCTATTCACTTGCTCAACATAAACATTGTTTGGAAAGTCCTAACTGTGCTGTGAAGTGTCACATTTGACTCATTGATTTGGTCTATTTTACTCTGTTCCATATTTTGCTCTAATCCTTGCTTTGCTCTATCCATCTACTGTATTTTCGTTATGAAAGGTCCTGCAGGGATCGTAGCAGAAAATGGCACAAGAATAGGGAGAGAGATTTTAAAAAATACCAGTGTGCTGTTTGGACTGTTGTGATCCTTGCGGCCAAACAGAAGCACTGGGAAATTAATTGGGTAGTTCATTTGAGTTTATTGCAGGCTCAAAGCCATTGTTTCCTGGCAAATAAAAGCAGATAAATAATTAAATACAAAATTTTGATTTACACAGTAATTCTAAAACAGTCAGATTTGGGACAGGAAAGGTGATAGCCTTCCTGTCTGAACAATAAACCTCACCTTTGTGAGCTGGCACGGAGGGATGCTCCATGTAAATCATATAGAAATGCAAAGTAACTGTGCACTGTCACTCTGCTGAGTCAGCTGCCCTGAACACAGCTCCCCGGGGCCAGCTCTTTCTTGGGCAGGCAGGGGACCAGTGAACGCACCTCGGTAAATCCATAAAGCAATGAAGATACTGTCCATTAACTTCTTTGCAGAACTGTTAAGTTTGTTTATTTTAAAGAACCTGAGAGGTAATGTTATGGCATATTGTTACGGGGTGAATAAGCTCCTATTAAAGTCTGCAGGAATCAAACCCACAGTATTGTCGAAGTTTCAGGTGGTCATGCACGTTAGAACGATATATTGTCCCAGTGTCATACCTGAGGGCAAACAAAGATAAATCGAGTTTATCCCCTCCCGAGGTGGTGATGCATACCTTCTGCACCGCTTGCTGCCCGGGGAGCTGTACCTGCTAGGTGAGTTTGCCAACGGCGTCCATCATTTCGACATACGGAGATGCTTTCTTACGCATTTGCACTAAGCTTGCATTAGCTAGGTGACTTGAACTATTGTATCTATAAACAAACAGTTAGAACAGAACACAGATGACCTAACTGAGAATATATTGTGAAACTGTGTTTTTGCATTATTATTATTGTTCCTTTAAAAAAACCAACACAGTTATTACATAAGACACGGTGTTAGGGCTGGTAGCACATGGGCAGTGGTAAGAGCACACCGTGGGTAAAACTGAGAGTAGCTCTCAATAGGTATTTGACCTGTTTTCAATCAAGGTATCAATTTTATAAAAACCAAATTGATAGAAAACTGGAGGCCAATATAAATGTTTCCACACTCCCTGCAAACATTCACTTTAAGCATATAAAAGCTCTCAGTATCCAAGAACCCGAAAGTCAAGCTGTTAACACAAACTGGACTTAACTTCCTCACTCAAAACTAGCCAATATGGAAAGACAATAATGGCTGTTATTAGCAGAGGATGGTTATTTTCCTCCCTTTTAAAGATAAGCTTGCTATTAACCCGGACAAGCTGTCCTGCTCTGTGTTGGTTAGCGGCCGACTGTTCCTGACATCAGTCAGTGGAGCGGTGAGGGGAGTCGCAGACAGAACGGCGTTAATCTGCTTGTCAAGTGGAAATATCCATCTGTGCTCCGGGGGCGATGTGTGGCTCATTCAGCTTCTTGCATGGAGAGAGAATTCAGTCCAGGGGATGAGCAGTTTGGCTTTCTTATGTACAAGGGACGCTTCTCCAAGCCAAAGGCTTGATTGAGGTTGCTGTGTCTGGGGTAGCACCTTCGCTACCTTTTTGTTGCAACATGCTGTAATTTACAACGCCACCTGCACATTGGCTTGCTCTCGGCTGTGAATCTGCTTCCAGCTTGCTCTGGTGATGCTCTAAGTCAGTAAAACTGCAACCGTTCATCTTTTTCGGTGCCCTTTGGTAATAGGGCAGGCCAATACAGCATGCTGTGTTTGGTCATACAGCCTGCTGTCTGTCTGTCTGTCAGTCTGTCTGTCTGACTGCTGGCTCGCACAGAGCTGAAATCAGGACAGCAGAAGAGTCAGTAAAGTGTTTCTGTTCTGGGTAAGTTGAGGCACGTAGAGGAAACCCCGTGAAACAGGTTATGGATGCTCGTTGGGCTCCATTCACATCAGCTGGAGGGGTCCTTGGCTAGACGGTAGAAACGAAGAGCGTGCCAGTCTTTACCTTTAGGTTTCCTCAAAGTGCACCCTGTGCATTGCCCAGCTGTCCTCGCCGAGCAGGGGTGTACCCTGGAACCGCAGGCTCCCGTGGGACTCCCCAGACAGAGCTTTAGAGCACCAAGTTCTGAGCATCCCTCCTGCTGCCGCATCCGCTGCGCTCGCTGACACCCGGGAAGGCCCCTTCAGGCAGCTCCCGAAGGCGAGAGAACGTTTGTCGGTCTGCTGGGGAGCATCATCCTGCTGGGAGAGGCCACTGGTAGCCACTGTGGAGCACTGGATGAGACCACACGCCAGTTCCAGAGCTGCTCACATCCTGCAAAAGCACAGCACCCTGGAACAGCACCCGCAGTGTGCCGGGGTGCTGTGCTGGGCCCTGGTCCTCGTGGCGCCGAGCATCGCCACGTGTTGCCAGGCTGCTGAGCAAGGTGACTTGCTTGAGGATGCTGAGCAACCATACAGCTAGCAGCATGGCAAATGTCAAACAGTAGGAGTGTGAAGAAGTGCTTGCTTTCTGTTTAAGTACTATTAAAAATCATCCATGTAAAGAGATTCAGAGCACGTGATAGTGGATCACAATGGAGTTTGTGACAAGCAGATTGTGCCAGTTTTTCAGGAGCCAAATGGACTGGGGTGGAGCGCCAGGCACCATCTCGGCACAGGACAGCACCACAAAAAACAGAGGAAACTCAGCCGTGAGAAAGACGCTGTGGGGCTGGGGGTGCTGTGAGGGTGCTATGGGGCTGGGGGTGCTGTGAGGGTGCTATGGGGGGTGGGGGTGCTGTGAGGGTGCTATGGGGCTGGGAGTGCTGTGAGTGTGCTATGGGGCTGGGGGTGCTGTGAGGGTCCTGTGAGGGTGCTGTGGGGCCAGGGGTGCTGTGAGGGTGCTATGGGGCTGGGGGTGCTGTGAGGTTGCTGTGAGGGTGCTGCTCTGCCTGCCCAGCGCTGGGGATGGGTCAGGAGTGATGGGCACAGCTCCACAATGCCTCTGCCTCCTCCCGAGGCTGCTCACCATGCTGTCCTCGCGTGTGACACCCCAGATTCCTGCCTTCTCGCAAGTAGGCCTGGCTGCGAAAGGCAAACGAGGAACTAAGACTCTTCCCGACCCCCCACCCCGTATTTTCTTGATTGCAGATTTTGGGTTTCAGTATTTGGTCGGCTCTAGAATATTCCCCATTTTCTCCTGCCCACCTGCTGCATGAGATGTCGCCTGCTACTTTTAGTCATCTCATTAGCCTGAATCTTGTCCTTTTTTTTTCTACATGGTGGTGGGAATTTCTTTAGCTGGGAAGAGAGTTCTAGGTCACATTTATGTAATAACTAGGAGAAGGTGTCGGAGCTCTTCACCTTCCCTGCTTTTCTCCTGGCAGCTCCATGCCGCGTTCCGCTTGCCCAGCCCCTGTCTGTGGCGGGAGAGCCGGGCGCCCGGGACTGACGGCGGGTAATTCTGTATTTCGTTATACGGCGCAAACCTCTGTTTTACGCCACAATTGCAAGCTCAAGAGGTAGCGTAGGTATTTGAACACTTGGAAAAACAAACTGCTGAAAGATCAAATGTATCCATACCGCTGAATTATTAGTCATCAACCATGCTTTTAAAGATTAAACCACCAGAGAGTCTGTTTAAAATAACCACCTGTTTTCTCATTTTAAAAGGGTTGGGTTTTGGTTTTTTTTTGTTGATCTTCCATAACGAAAAAAGAATTAATCAAAATTAAAACTCATTATGGTTGCGTGGCAGTCAACTTCCTTCAGAAATCTCGGGGAACAATTACTTGGTAAACCTTTTTTTTCCTTTCTTTTCTTTTCTTTTTTTTTTTCATTTAGCTGGATTTTAATTACTAAACCCTGTGGTGCGGTTGCATGAAGCCAACACTTCAGCGCGCAAGCCTGGCCGCGGTGGGGACCAGACCCTTTCGCGAAGTCACCCGGCACAGCTGCCCGAGCTGCCGGGGGGCGCAGCCGCAGCCAGGCGGGCACCCCCCA
>JAVJGJ010000047.1:5525023-5561438 GCA_035590215.1 Microhierax caerulescens | reverse complement strand
GCACGAAGGAAAAAGCCGGTGCTGGGCAGCACCCACCTGCCCCCGGCTCCTTTCTTCCTCTTCTTCCTCTTCTTCTTTCTCCCCAGCCAGACGGAGCCGCGGCCGTCGGTGCCTCAGGGCGCTGCCTTGCCCCTCGCAGGTGGCGGCGGGGCGGCTCGGCGCGGGCATGGAGCACGGTGACTTCCCCAGCCCGGGGGCGGCGGCGGGCGCTGAAACCTCAGACCTAATGGAAACTGGGGGCGATGCCAGATCGGCACCTCGGCGGGGAGGCAGAGGAGGCGGCGGCCATGGCGGGTTTCCAGCGACTGCCGAGCCCGGCGCTCCCCCGGCTGCGGAGACGAGCATGAATATTGATGGAGCGGCCGGCGGCGGGGGGAGCGGGGCGGCCGCGGACGCTGCTGCAATGCCGGGAGCCCCGGCCCCGCCGCGCCGCGCCCCCAGCTCCAGGGACCCCAAAATGGTCCATCAGCGCTTCCTGCGCAGGAGCGTGGTGGACTCGGATCAGGAGGAGCCTGCTTTCGACCTTCCCGAGTCGGAGCATCAGCGGAAGATCATCCTGCTCCCGAAGACCCGGCGGATAATCGCGGAGCGGGCGAAGGCCGGGCGCGGGGCCGCGGGGAAGGTGTGCCTGGGGGCCGAGCCCGCCCCCGGCCCTGCCGCGGCCGCCGACGAGCAGCGGGAGCCGGGCAAAGACGCGGAGAGGAAAGAGGCGTCGGATGCTTCCAAGGATCAGAGCAAGCCGAAGAAAGAGGAGCCGGAGGAGGAGGCCGATATGAAAGCCGTTGCCACCTCGCTGGATGGCAGGTTCCTAAAGTTTGATATTGAACTCGGGAGGGGATCCTTCAAAACGGTCTATAAGGGTCTGGACACGGAGACGTGGGTGGAAGTTGCGTGGTGTGAACTTCAGGTAAGCCGAGCTGATCCTCCTGTGTGCTGTGGTTTGGGCGTTTGTTTGTTTGGGTTTTGGGTTTTGTTTTTTTTTCTGTTTTGTAAGCCTGGGAGCTAAGGGCACCGTGCCGGTGTCATCTCCAGCAGCTCAGCTTTGAGCAGCCTTTATAGTCCCCATCGCTCGGTATCCAGGCTAACTATAGCGCAGTGGGCTCATTGGCTCGCAACCCACCACCTTACGTACACTCCTCCCAGGCTTAACCCTCTCGGGCCCGGGGCCGACCCGTCCCTGTCCCTCCGCCTGCCGAGGGAGCACCGAGCCCCCCGGGGAGGGCAGCAGCGGGTCCGGGAGAGGGGCTGGACACGGATGACTCCGGGGGGCGTTTGCGGGACCGAGTTGCCTTTTGCACGGGCTGTAAATGCCTCGTTGCTCGTTACAGCGGCCGCTGCCCCGCTGCCCTGCCCCTGCCCCGCGGGTACCCGGCCCTCGCTCGCTCCGGGGCACGGCGAAGCGGCGCTCACGGCCGGGCCCGGGGCCCGTGCATCCATCGCCTTTCTTGGAGCTGTTAGATAGCAGATCCCAGCTGAGGGCTAGGTCCTTGCGGTGAAGCCATCCAGCCGCAGCTAACGAGAGCGAAAGGTCGGGTACCCTCTTCAGCCGGTTTGGAACATAGCTGTTGCCCTCTAAGTGATTTTCCTATTTTAACTTCTGTAGAAACGACAGCAGTATATGCTTAATTCTTTTCTTTGTGAGGCTTTTAGTGCCTTTTAGCTCACTACTGTTAGCATCCATTTGAATGAGACCTGAGAAAAACCCAAGGCAGATCTTAATTTTTTTTCCTTAAGCTATCAGTCTGAGTTAACCTAAACGCAGGTGGGAACTAGAACATTTAACTCCTAGTTACGATTTGGGGGTCCTTATACTCCCACTGGCTGATTAATCCACAAGAGCATTTGAGAATAGCATGTAAGTGTGATATATTAAGCCTGAGTTCCTGATTGCTTGTTTATTTTTCTTAATGTTGGCCCGATCTATTGGAAGCGCTCCAGGCTTGCTGGGATAGGTGGGGACAGATGTACAGCCGCATCTTTATTCCCTAATGATTTCCTTGCACGATATAATCGTAATTCACTGCAGTGCTGCTTGCTTAAGAAGTATGAGGGGCACTTCTGAGTCTGCTTAGTCCTGCCTTCCCCTGGCTTGGGTGAGACTGGGATGCAGAAGGCAGAGCCCCAGGTACGGCTCTGAGCTGGTGGTAAGGGGGTGAACCCCTTTGCCTCCATCCTGGCGGGTGTCCTGGTGGGCTCGCAGAGGGAGGCTGAGGGGTTGCCAAGGGGGTTTAAAGTGGAGTTGAGGGAGGTGGGCGCTGCCGGGGGAGAGCCTTGCGGGCAGGCCTGGGCTTTGGCTCCTGCTTGAAACCGAATCCCGAGCATGTAAGGCTTTTGCTTTAGCTGCCTGAAATTGGTTTGGGATGGTAGCTGGGATGGTGCTGAGGGAGGGCTCGGCCGCGGGCAGAGGATGCTTAGCTGTGATGCTCAGCTGCCCGTCCCAGCAGCGCACCCCACTCTGCCACTGCAGTGAGATCGCCGGGGTCAGGAATTCATCCTGCTCCATTCCCAGTGGGCTCCACCAGGGAAGTGGAAATACATCTAATTCCAGTATATTTTCTGTAAAAGAATAGCTTTAACTACAAAAGACTGCATTGGAGAATGTGGTGTATTGGAATTCTAGTGTTTGGGACATTTGCACCTAAGGAGAGATTGGAAAGGGAAAATTGCAGTGTGATGCTTACCTGGCGATTGGTTTTCTTCGACCTGGTGACACTTGATTAGGAATTCTTGAACTAGCTGCATGCGTAGAAATAATCTGTTACCATTTCCTTATTCCCACTAGTTTGCATTCTGTTTGCTTCGGCTTAAATCAGATTTTACAACTAGATAATTTCAGTGTAATATCGAATTTATTTTTGGCCTCCAATTGCTTTAGAGAAATTGGTGTGAATCCATAGAAGTAGGTAAGGGCTGCTGGTTCTCCTCAAACGCTGCTGTCAAAGTGTGTGCAGGTTTGGAGGTGATGCCAGAAGCTGGGTCATGTGAGATGGTGTGTGAATGTTAAAAGCCAGTCCTTTGGTCTGGATTGGGAAGGTCCAGCTGAATAACAAAAGTCTCTAATCACCATGGCATTAAAGCCTGTGCTTCTGGGAGGAATTTGCATGAAGGAAACTGTCAGGAGAAGGTGTGAATGGCTGTGTTGTCTTGGGCTTTTTGACTTGTAGAGTACTCTACTTAATTCAGCTAGAGTCTTACTGGGTAAAAGTTCAGAGAGTGCTGTCAAGTAATCGCTTTATTCATGACATCTTGAAAATTTTTATGCAACGTGCTGGTTCGATGTGCCCCCGTTTGCCTCTCTCTCTGCAGAAATTTTAAGTTCAGACAGACGTAGCAGAAGACTGAGTGGAAGCAATCATCGCTGTGCTGCTGAAGACAAAATTACTTCCTCTGCAGTCTCACACCATCAAAAGCCTTTCTGTGGAAAAACTGCACAAACCTGTACTTAGTCTTCTGTAGATGCACTTGTGCCTTGTTACTTTTAGAGCTGGAGGGTCAAAAACTAACAGTATTGAGGTTCCACGCAGGCGTTAATCCTCTGTCCTCGCTCAGCATTTTTTTCAGCCCAGTTGTACTGTTGCCTGCGTGTCTGTTGTGGGTTTTTTTTGTCTGTCTGTACAAAGACCTTGCGAGCCGTTCCTGTTCGGTGGTTTTGTTTCATTGAAAAGATGGCTTTAGGGTTCAGAACCAGAATTATGGCTTGGATTAGGGCAGGATCCAAATATTAACCAAACTAGGATCTGGGGTTTAGACCTGTCTGAAGATGTAAAAGCTGTAGTCTGTTTCTAGCTAGAAAATAAGTTTATTGTTCCTTCCTGAAACTGAAGCACTGGAGCAGGATTAGCATGGCCTTGCATTTGGAAGGGTTTGCATTCTAAGGTTTTCAACAGCTATAATTAATTTTAATTGGTGGCGTACAATTGCTGTGTGGTGAGGCTTCAGCACAACAGTATTTCAGTGTTGCGCTCCTAAGTACAATGTTAGGTCATGAATAAGGAATACAGGCTTTTGGTCATCGGCCGTTGGCAAGCCAAATAATCTTTTTAGTTAAATGAATGGTTTCAAAATCCCCATCCTATTTCCCTTTTGGAACATGCAGTGAAACTGCAGAAGAGTCAAACTGGATACTCTCTCAAGTGCAAGGACCTCATTGTGCTTCGTGGTTCTTGCTTGGACTACAGATACTGAGCTTCTGTTTGTATTTAATTTTTACTTTTCTTTGTTGGAAATGTGGAAAGGAAAGGGTGGACTGTGTCATCCTGCTGTTGCTGTACCTGTGGTGGGAAGGTGAGAAATGCCTGGTGGTGAGCACCACAGGGAAACCAGGCTTTTTCAGCTGGTTGCCCAAGGCTTGTTCTCAACCCTGCAATACTGGTGCTTAGGTGGATGCTGCTTTCTTTGGGAAGCCTGGTCTCCAGGTGCTCTGTATGAGAATGCATGGGAGTCCTTGATGCTCCCTGGGACAGAGCTTGCTTCAGGTATCAGATGTCAGAGGTATCTGGGAAGCTCTGTAAGAGTGAAGGATGGGCAGAGGTCAGCTCTCCTTCCTCGCTGTATAGCTGAAATTAGAAATCAAGGGTATTTAGAATAGCTCTGACAGCACTTTCCAAATGACCGCCAAACCAGTGGCTGTGTAATGGTGAAACAGCCACAGATAGAGCAGCAGAACTGAGGTGGCAATTTCTTGTCACTGCACTGGCAGCTGTTCCACCAAGCTTCTGGTAGTATAGTTCTGTAGGGAAAAACTTAATTATCTTTACAAGATAGGTGAGTTATTCCATGGTTTTATAGGACACTTTCCTTTTTATGTCACTGCCAGTATTTTCAAACTGCCTGAACCAAAGGGGGAAAAAAAATGCAGAAGTTTAAGTCACCCAGATATTCAGGATTTTCAAATTTTTGGAGGGCACAGATCTTAACTGAGAATTAAGCTCTAACTGTAGGTGCATTTCACTTCTGAACACTTCTTTCATTTGATTGATATGCAATATTAATATGGGAACAGATAATAATTTTCTTGATCTGTTTTTATTCCTTAAATGAGAAGCTCATCCAGATTGACTGATAGCAAATTGATTATTTTTTTTAATATGGCATGAATATTCTAGAAGTACAAGATGAGACTAGACTTTGTTTTAATAAAGGTGAATAAAAAGGGCATTTGAAATCATTAATGCTAGACCTACATGAAGTTGTTAATTTTTGTTTCTAAGACTGATAATCTTTCCTTGAAGCAAAATTTCTGGCTTCAGTGGAGGAAGGGAGGAAAAGCATGCAGTTTATTTAAGTGTGTTACCTTATGTATGAGAGAAGGCTATGATGCCAATGCACCTATCTTAAGTCCTTAAGCAGTGTTTTTAATCTGATATCCACCTGGAAGACATGTGATAGTTGCTTAAAGCAATACCAAAGGTCCGTCCACAGCTGAGGTGGTTTTGTGTAAGCAGATATGCTTGCTTGGTTACAAGTGGGAGCCTGTAAAATGGGCAATGTTAGATCAAGTTCACTTTGCTCTGGTGGGCAAGACACTTCTGGCAAAATCAAATGATGTAGAGTTGAATTGTGTGGAGGGAGGAGGATGTCCTATGCCCCTGTATCAAGAATCCAGGGAATTTCTTTCTGAAAAAGGTAAAGCCTTCAGGATTTTCACTGGTGTGGTAGTTTGACTTCTGTTAGCATCCTTGTTGGCTGACAGCATTTGTCTGGTGTGAAAACAGCGGCTGGTTACTATATCTGCTGTTAATTTATTGGCTGGGTAAACTTTGTAGTGTAAATGAACAGAATAATCTAGAAAATCTGTTTGGGACAAGAAAGGAAGGAGATGGTACCTGAAAGCCTGTATCTGATATTGCTTTGTGCTCATCTTAAATTCATTCTTGGACTAATTCTTGAGGTAGTGACGTCTGTTCAAATTTGAATGATTGGTTTAGCTCTGTTTTTCAGTATAAATATGAAAACATGTGCCAGTGTCACTGGTGATTGTTAGTATAGCTGTTGCCCAGACTTGGAGAAGCAGGGTAGGGATATGGTAGTGAGCTATTAATAGACTGCTTCTCAAATTCAGTAAATGAAAGAGCTGGGTCAGGCTTCTCGTTCTGCTTTGGAATCAAGTGACTCTGTTCTTTTGCTTTTGAGTACACTTTGCCTAAGGGGTGGCTGTACACTCTTATAATCCTGGTTAAACTCTTCACACTGTATGTGTGGGGTCCAGTTGCCATAAGAGGAAATTATTTAAAAGAAGATCAGAACTTGCTGTAAAGGATATTTCTGGTTCCTTTAATCTCTTGTCCATTGCTGATGGGGGAGGGGGAAAAAGTTGATGTTGCAAGCTGTTATCTTAGTAATGTTTGCATTTGATATGCAGTCTGTCTTGTGTGTAGAACGTGCTTATATTTATGGTCTGATGCCCTTTTTTGTGGTTGGGGTATAACAGAGGTCTGAAGAAAGCTCAGTAGCACTGGTGGTGGTGTGCAAGAGAGGGTGCTAATAGCAATTTGGCTGTTGGGTAATGGGGTTAACAGTGGTTTTGCACGCTCTGAGCGATTAGATGTGCTGCAGAGGTTGGGAAGAATGATTCTTGGGAGGGTGGAGACCCACTGTAAGGCTCGGATATAAAGGGGTTGGTGAGGAGGTGTGTGATGATACATCTCCCATGCTTCAGGAGCCCCAGTGGAGTGGTAGGTTTGGGTGCTGAGAAGAGCTCGCTGCCGCTGTCAGATCAGGGGAAATCCGTTTTTAGACTTGCCGTGACATAGGTGTTGCCCGCTGGCAGCGGGATCCTTACCTGTGTGTTCAGTAGGCTCTGTGGTAGGTCTGACTGGCCAGAAAACATAAATGCAAGGTAAGTGCTGATGTGTGGTACCCGGACAGCTTGTAGGCATAGGAAAAGGTCAGCCAAAGGCATGTCATGTGAGATGTGTGACACTTGGCACTCCTGCTGGAAGGGACATCCTCATCGCTCTGAAGTAGGAGTGGTTTATGCATATAATGTTTGGAGAATGTCTGAAATGGTCATGCAGAAGCAGAACTAGTTTTCTTGTTTAAGCTCATCCATGTGAAATTAAAGTTATCTGGAAACAGGTAATTTCCCTGAAGTGCCACTGCCCAGTTAGTGAGCGTGGCTGCTATCCCAGTGCTGGCTTCAGTGCGCCCGGCAGCGGGCTTGGCTGGGAAGGAAGGGAAGCTGGGGTTTTTCTGTGGAGCTGCAAAGTGCTAGGAAAAACCTTCATCAGTATCTTACTGTTCCTATGTAGCTCTGAAATGGAAGAAGCACCTCGCCACTCTCCTGTTGCCCTTCTACCTGCTCTGAAATGAGAAGCCTGCCTTTCTGCCAGGAGCGAGGTTTTAGAATTAAATTCTGTGCAACAAGAGATGGCTGCAGCCTCTTCCACAGTGGAGTCCGGATCAGTTGCTAAAACTGCAAGATACTCTCACATCTCTGCTGGACCTGGTGTGGTGATTTTTCTTTACATTCAGAGAGAGAGAAGAGCCTGAGCTCCTCTTTGCCTCCATTTCGCTTGTGCAGAGAAAATAAGAAAAAGGCTTTTATCAGTTGGTGAGAGTGTGGTCTGTAAAGAGGGAGGTGTGCACCCTCGCTCTCCGTACCTCTCATCTCTGCCTTAAGAGTACTTGTAGGTCTTTCTAAATCCAGTTTCCACGTAAACCACAAAATAGTCAGTTTTGTTAGACCTGGTCCCTTGCTCTGGAATGGACTAATCTTCAAACCATAAGCAGCTTCCCATATCCCTGAATAAAATCTCATTTTTCCTCCAAAGAAATGGACTCCGCACCTCCTTTTAGCATGATGCTTGTCCAATACAGCTTGCTGCTTGGGGAGTTTTGTCTGTTCTGAGTTAGCTTCGGAGCCATCCTGACTCTCCTTGCAGATGATCATGCCCACATAAAAGGCACTGAGAGTTTGGCATAAGGAGGGGATCACAGGTCCTGCCTGTCCTCCAGCATCTCCTGCAGTCACCTGTGTCGTGGACACAGGATGTCCATGTCACCAAACACCTCTAAGCCTTATGGAGCATCTTAGTTGCTAGTGAGTTGTCTGTAGGGACTGAGGAACTTGGACCGAGCTCTAAATCAGCTGGCAGTAAATGTGTACCAGAATTTTTCTAGAGTGACTGTTCTGTTTGCTAGCAGTGACTTGGCTTACTCCAGATATGTGCAGTGAGTGGTGTGTAGTGATACCCCTTCTACTCAATCCCTGAAATAAGTTAACTTGCAAATGTACTCGTCTTCATTTTTGGAAGATGCTCCATCTCAGACTTCAGTTTGTCTTGCATACCTGGGTTTTTGGTTCACTGTCACCTCAACAATGCTTTTTAAAAAATATTGCCCCTACTAAACATGCCAGAACCTGTCTAAGCCCACTGTGGCTACTGCTGTGTTCTTCTGAATAAGCGAGTTTCTGGAGCTGATGGATTTTTTTTCCTTCTCAAGAATCTTCCACATAAGTACATGTGCATTTTAATTCATATCAGGTGTCACAGTGTACACAATCAGATTTCCGAAAGTGATTTACTGGAAAATAATTGTGCTATATTGTGCTAATACAGCATAATGGCTGTATAATAAGGTGGTTAAATACACAGTGGGAGTAATGGGTAAAATGTAGACTCCCATAATACGGCATTTCGTCTTGTTTAAACTATCAAGGAAGGAGTAACTTAAGACCTAATACCATCTGTTCTTCAGTTGTTTGCCACAGAGGGATACAAAACACTTATTCATGAACTCTGAGGAAAACAGATAGGAGAATACAGGCTCAAATAACATTTGTGGGGTTTTTATTCGGCCATTTTTTTGCAAATTAAATCTGATCTTCATTTCTGGCATCTCAAAGGAAAACTAAACATGCTTTAAGTACTATTTGATCCTGTTACAAATCTTGGCAGCACTTTACCAAAGTTAATTTGAATTTTAATGTAACTTTTGGTTAGGTAATTAGTTAAAATTGCTTTGATTCCTAGCTTTTTCTAAGAAAATGAAAACCTGAAAGGAAATGGGCATGCTTGTGTTACACACCAGTCCTTTTTTTTTTATTTTTTTTTTTTTTTTGGGGGGGGGGGGGGAGGAACTGTACTGTAGATGCTTACTAAAGCTATCAGTTTATCTTTCTCAGACTCTGAAAGTCCTGCTGTAGTCCAGCTCTCCTGAAACTACTTCCAGGGCTTTTTGTTTCATCTTAATCCAAGATAATTTTAATATAAATATGTATGGGTGATGGCTGAACATTTTTTCTAGTTATGTTTATGCTTTTGGGAAACTATCTTTTCCATTAACTTCTTGGCAAAGTATGTGCCTTAAACCGTGGTTCTGTACCAAGCACAGTTATGTTGTGTTCTGTGTATTCCTGTATTAATAAGGCTTGTCCAGATGCCATTGTTGGTGTGTTTCAAGTGCTTAAAACTGCCTGAAGCCTACTAAGACTGATCAGATAAAAGAAAGTCTTTTCTTTAGCTAAGTAATAAAACCCCATATTCTATAAAATAGGTTTTACTAAAAAGGACAAATGACAGTTGGCCATCTCATAGAGAACTGTGTATTTATTTTACGGAAGCAGTATAAAACAGGTATTGCCTATGACTGCCTCTGAAATGGATGTTCCTTTCTCACTAGTCCGTGCTTGACGGATTAAAATCATGGTGTTTATCCATATTTTTATACAATAAGCAGCTTTTTAACATTGCTTTTGCTGTCTGGATTTTTTTTTAGCTAGAGCACCATTTTGGGTGACCCATTGTACTCGCTGGAGCCGGTACAGCTGTGGTGACTGACTGAGCAGAATCAATTCTGTCTGTTAAAATAGAACAGTGTGGAAGGGTGGGTGGGGAAATCGCAAAATTCCCCGTGTATGTATCTCATCGCTTCAGGCCCATGCAGTGGTCTGCTGAAACATGTGATAATACCTAGATCTTGTAAAACCAATGCAAAATAGGTTTGTTTTGTTCTAGCTTTACTGATTAATTAAGAATTGCCATGGTTATGTGCATTTGAATGCGTTTTGTTTATCTTTCATATTTGTGTTTGTTCTGAGAATTGTATGTAATAAAGCAAGTGTTGTGCTAATAAAATGGACTTGCTTTTCTCTCATTTACAATAAGACTTACATTGCCTTCAATTACTAATGGAGGATGAGAATATCTTACCCTTTGGCAAACAGCGTGATCGTGACTAACATGGGTGGCTTTGCATGTACTGAGTGTTGTTTGTGCATATAGAAAATTGTAGAAGCAGAGAAAATACACAACTTCTATTAAGCCAGAGGGTGTAGGTAGGGTGAAATGAGTTGGCGAGAATGACCTAGCGCAGCCGCTGTCAGCCCAGCTGGGATCCTTCCTTTTCAGGGTATGTGCTTTACGTGGTGTCTTTTGCACGTGCTTCTGGGGATGTACCATCAGTCCCCGCTGCCCTCTAGGCTTCTGAAGTTTTCGTGCACAAATTGTAATAACTTGTGTAACACCTTCCTTTGACCTTAATGAATTTAAGAAGTCGCTGTGGCAGTTCATCCTAGCCAAAGCCCATGATCTCCAGGAGCTCCCAGCAGAGGCAGTTGGGGATGGGAAGGGGAGCATCATGCAGTTATTTGGGAGTTACTTGTATTGCGAGGGCATCGTTAATTTGAAGCTCTTGTAGCGCTGTTCCGGGAAACAAATGGGTTGTTTTCTGTAACCTCACCCTAAAAAGGGTGAGAGGAGAGAGCTGCTGCTGATAATCCGCTTGTCCTTGAATGTGTGGCAAACTCTTGAACTGGACTGAAGTTATCTAAAGCAGGTTTGAGCTATAAATTCTTCTAGGCTGCTGAGAGTGGCTGAGCCCCGTCGGTGTCAAGTAGCAGAGATCACTTGGTCTTTAAATAGAAGACTTGCTTTGCAGTCTCCATTTCGGACCTTAAGGACTGTCTGCTTAAGCTGGTCTCAGACCTGCAGTGGGTGGTGAACTTGGGCATCCAGGCCCAGCCCCTCTAAAGATGGGGAGCACATCAGGTACCCTGCTGGGCATGCTGCCAGCAGCGTGGGGAGCTGCCTGGGCTCCCAGCCACAGCCTGAGGAGCAGCGTGCCCCTGGGGGGGGCTCCGTCCTCGGGCACAGAACTGCCTGGCAGGGTGGTGAGACCTGTGGCTCACCACTCTGCTGACCTGTCCAGCAGGCTCCAAAGCTTCCTCCTGTCCTGGAGCCATGAAGCTGCAGGAGGTGTTCCTCACCCTTCCCTTGGCTGCGCGTGCAATAGTGCAGAGGCTCTGTAAAGGCTCTGGTGACTGTTGCATTGCAAGTGGGAATTTGGAATGGATCTCCCCTGTTCATCTAAGTCCTTGGGTCAGAACATTGCCATTGTGGGAGGGGAGGTGGGCAGGACCACTTCTATGTATCATGTAAGAGGAATCTGGATGTTGCCTGGCTCTTTCCCAGTGCTGTAGGTGCACCCCACAAATGCTCTTGGCCTCAACTGTCTGAGGAATGGATGGACAGTTTGTTTCTGGGTCCCATCTGTGTTTATACACAAGGCAGATGCTGAACTAAGTTGAGACTGAGGCCATCTGGGGTGGAGGCAAGAGACCTTTGCTTTTGCAGGCACCTCAGCTTGAGGAGAGGCGGTACGCTGGCAGCTGGAGGGCCGGGTGTCAGAGCTGCAAATGCTCTCGGAAGAGGGCATTGGGACCCGGGTCAGTGGTATGCCTTTCTTTAATAGTCTCATGTTAAATTAAGCCAACTGGATAGATCCCTCTGCGACAGAAGATACCCCTATGAAGGCACCCTGTGATGTCCTCTAGGCTATAGGCAAGTCTCTAAATCCTTGTGTGTGGAAGAGGATTAAGCTGCCTTTTCAAAACATAGAAGAAAAACTTGTAGCAAATATCTGTGGTTGGGGGAGGGAAATTGAAGTGAAACCTCTTTGTAAGACTCTGGGATAAGTGGTAGATATTCTGTGAGGTTTTGGTTTTTTTGTGGCTTGACTGCTTGCATTCCTGCTCCCTCTCCACCCCTGCCGTGAGACACTGCATCGGCACCTGGGCTTCTCCCATTGCGGTATGAGAGGGGAAAGTGGCTGTGCTTCCAGAGAGAATTCTGACATCCCACACCATGGGAAATGGTTAATACTTAAAATGTGTGTGATCTGAGACCTGTCTCTGTGTACTTGGATGAAGCCAGCGATACAGGTTTTTAACCACTGAAGCTACAAAACTATTAAGAAACAGCGGTTCTTCCTCTAAGTAACGTTGAGGCATTAAATGCAAAGCTTTGTTTATTGAAGTACATGTGTAGGTTTTTGAGAGTCGTGTCCCAGGATGTTTGAGGGAGGGGGAGAGAACAGGCTATAGGGCTCACTCACATTGTCTTCAAAGAAAATTTTTCCTCTAAATAGCTTTGGGTTTAGGCTCTTGCATGAGACAGGAGACCCTTGAGATGATGGACTCTGTTCAAAAGCAACTGTTGCAAATAAATAGGTCTGTGGATGTTGACTGTTGCCACACCACTAGCTATCCTTTTTTTTTTTTCTTTTCTTTTTTTCCCCCTATTTTTGTGATGCTGCTGAACAACAATTCAGCTTGTAAGGAGTCTTGCGGGGGGTGCAGCTGAGGCCAGGAGGGGATCTCAGCATGGCGGTGGTGATGGAGAACAACTGAAGCTGGAGGGCCTGCGCCTGGGGGCGTTGGCTTTGCCTGAGCAGGGTGTACCACCACGTACACTGCTGGTTGACCTGGGAACGAGATCGGTGTTGCTGCTAAATCCCAGACTCTTGGTGTGAGGGTGTCACTGATGCTGATCTGGTTTTGGTACCAATTGGGGAAGGATTACAGGGTGGTTCATCAACCCATTACTGCATTCCTTTGTGCATTTTTAGGAAGGCTTTATTAAAAATTGATGCGACTTCATAAAAAACTTCCCAGTAGGCTTCTAAAAAGCAGTTTAGTGTCTTTTTCCTTCTCATTTCTGTTCTTCCCTGTCCTCTACCACCACTGCAAAAGTTATAAGGACAGGGTCCTGCTCTTCAACACCTTCTGCACAGCCCCAGGATGTGTGCAACTACACTAGTTCTTTTTTCACCTCCCTTTTCTTTAGAGGGTCATCTTCACAATCATGTGAAATTACCACCTTTGATCTCAAGGCCTTGTTTCACCTGACAGCCTTCCAGTTGTGCAGGGTGTTTCCTTGGGTGGCTGCTTTCTGCAGTGATGAGAGTGTCAGGCAGGGACAGCTGTGGTAGCTTCTCATCTTTTTGAAAATCCTGATGAACCTGAGAAGGAAATCAGAATTTGCAGAGAAGTGAGGTAGCATCTAGTGAGACAAGATGAAAAGGCATTTTATAACCTCTTAGCAATAACTGTTAGTTTCTGATTCTTGGCAATAATGATTGATAGTTGTAGTCCTTCCTACTGCCTTGTTGATGCTTAGCTACCCTAACTCTGATGTTGCAATTAATGATTTAACAGTACACGTGCTGTAAATGCTTTTTGAAAAAAAGCTTTGATAAAATCTATCTTAGGTGTATTTTACACATGCTTTATCTGCAATCCTAGTTGCATTACTTCTGATTTTTAGAGCTGAAATTGTAATTTATGAATTCTGTTAAGAGAAAGGAAAAAAGCTGTTAAAACATTTCCACTAAGCTAATTTTTGTGTGCAGAGAGAGAACTCTGTAAATTCTTATGAACTGTCACCTTTGTACCTTAAAAGATATGTAGTGTATATTTCAAAATGGATTTCTGTCAGCAGGATAGCTAATGAAATCATCTTGCAGTTGGAGTCCTTGGTACCTAATAAGATGTGAACTCCCTGTGAAGCTGCTTCTCACAGTTTGGTTATTTTTGACTGTGCTTTTCTGTAGATTTTACAGCTACTAGGGCTGTGCTTTTTCTGCAGTTTTTCCTTCAGTGGGGGCAGCTAGGGAATTTCTCTTTCCCTTTTATATCAATTTTCCTGAAAATTGAAAGTTGCTTTGTTTCTGTGAGTCACTATTTACTGGCTAAATGTATTGCAGACAACAGGGGAGACATATGGACGCAGGTAGCATCAATGCAGTCTTATTTCCTGAAGAAACAAAGGCTGAAAAACAACCTTTGGTTTGGTTTGATTTTTGTTGGTTTTTTTTTGACAACCACTAGAAATAGCTAGAAGGGATGAGTTTTCTTAGTCTTGTCTTGCTCTTCTGTGAAAGATGCCAAAGCCCGAGTAATGGGGGCCGAGGGCTGCAAGGAATGCTGCGGGCGCGTGGCCAGCAGAGATGCTGCTCAGCATCCTGGGGGATGGGGGTGGGGGTGGTGTCCCTGGGGGATGGGGGATGCCTGGCCAGGGGCACGCTGGAGCAGGACAGCATGCCTCCATCCTGCTGGCAGCTGGGCCAAACTTAGGTATAGGGCTTCTACAGCGCTACAGAGAACTCGTTTGTGTCATAGCGGGTGGGTGACTAGGCAGTGCATACGGAGGATGCCGCAGAGCGCTTCGGATCAGCTACAGGTAAAACCCACTCCTCGTGTATCACCCTGGCAGCAACTCCGAGCAACGGTGTTCAGTTCTTCCATCAACCTCGCACAGTTCTGCATGTATTTTTCTCAGAGAATACATATGCAAGGGTCAGAATGGACCGTAATCTGTGACAAAGCAGGGTGTTTAATTGGGTGAATGGAAAAATGGAAGGACTGGTTTAACTAGAAGATCTTAAACATGCTGAAATGTTAATTACTCTTTCAGGTCTAAGGCAGGTAAATAACCGGTCATGAAAGCCTGTTCACTTGTTTTAACGAGATCAATTTTTTTACAAAAAAACAGCTGCATACTAAATCTAAGGTGCTTGTGTACCAAAGGTTTTAAATCCCTGAGCCAGGGTTTATGCATTTGTTCCAATAAGCATTACATTCAGTCAGTGTTTTAAGCATACTGTGTAGTTTGAAATGCATTAACGTTCCCAGAGCAGCAGCTTTTATTCTTAGGTCTGCTCAAAATCACCATGCAAATTTACCTGGGTTTAAAATAATTCTTTGCACTGATAGTGGTGTGATGATAGCAGGTTCCGAGAGTGTTATTTCTCTTGCGAAATTGAAGTAAACAAACAATGGTTTTAGTTGGAGAGGTAACAAAAGCAACTGTTTAACTACATATGGTGTACAATGCGGCAGTATGTAAGCCTGTACCAGAGCTGTAATCTCCACAGAGGAAAATGCAATGCAAAACTAGCATATTTTTAAATTATATATATTTTGTAATGCAGCTGGAGAGCCTGTGGTTCAGTTCATTATCTTCTTAACCCTAGATGTGGAGGTGAAAGCACATGCTCCTTTTCAGAGGAAAATCCAGTAATTCTACCTTTCTTTAAGAAACCCTTTAAAGGAACATTATACCTGCTACCTGGGCTCATTTTGTAGCGTTAAGCCTTGTTAAATAGCTGACATGGGATGTATCTGGTAACAGTACTGCAAGTGGAGTGGGGAATTCATTAAGTAATGGCTGTGTTGTGATTTGATTTAGATCACTTTGGTCTCACCTGTTGAGCTGCTGTTTACTTCCATATTCATGGCAAGGGTTCACCGTTTGTTCACTTGGTCTTTGCTTACTGCATAGCTGAAAAGTGGATGTGAGAGTTACTATAAAAAACCCCCGCCCAAATATGTGATAGTAAGGATAAAATGTTTGTACAGGTGCGATAAATACAAGAATTGTCAATGTCCTCCTAAATTTAGCAACTATTAAATAAGATCATTGCAATGAGTATTATTCTTCGTTAGAAGACCCTTTAATGTGGGTTTTAAAAGTTAATTGCAGTATGTGGCACTCTTAATTGTAGTGCTGCAGAATAGGTAATGTGCTTCTGGTAGGCAAAGCATGCCTGAATGATTTAAAAAAATAATATATATCTTCTTTAGTTTGTAAATTCTCAAGTGCTTTCTTCAAAAAGTACCTGGAGTGGTTTAGGTGGGTTGTGAACTTGTTAGGTAGGGTTGTACCCAAGCCTTGCTTCTACAAATATTTTAACTATTTCTTTATGCTGCAACTGCTACTTGAATACTGTGTATAAGATGGTGCTGATCAAGTGCTATCATACTCTAACATGCTAGAAAGTTGAGGAATTTGATCTTTAAAATGAAACTGCAGGCTCAGGGAAGGCTGTGCTAAAACTTTTGTTTCATTGCAGTCAATAAATTGTTCTTAGAATTTCTGTATTTTTTAAAACTACTGCAAACAAAGCTTTTAAAATACTTCAAGTCAATCACTTTGACTTGTAAGTTTTTCTCTGATCTTAAAAATGCTCTGGTGTTTTTGTATGGGGCGATAATCTGTATCTAGATTTTGATGTTTTAATATATTACTTTTATGATATTCAAACCATTGAGTTCTTGGGAAATTGGCTGAGGGCTGGCAAGACTAATCCAGCCTCCTTCTGCAAGAAGTCCTTTGCTGAATACTTCTGAGCACCCTTACTGAGGGATCTAGAATTTACCTGCAGCTCCTTGGAAGCTCTTGGAGCTCCAACTTGTACATTTCTAGTCTTACAGACTAAAAATACGTCTTTTAGAAAAAGAATTATATTTACAGTAAATTACATTTGTTTCAAGTGTACTGATATAAAATAAGTGGTCTTTCTCCTCTAGAGCTTGATGAAAACCAGGTTTTTGTCAAAATAAAAGGCTCAACATAGCGTGCTGGTAGTAATTAATTCCCAGGGAGGCTGCCCAGCGCGCTCCCTGCACTGCAGCAAAGAAATGCTGCAGATTATTTCTATAATCAGGTTAATTGGAAGAGTGGAAAGGGGTAAGGAAAAATTTTCTGGATTTGATGCCATAGTTGGGGGAAAGAGTGGGAAGGGCTGATCTGGCATGCTTTGGGATGTGCTGCCTTCCTGAATAGGAAACACATACTGTGTCTCAGTGGCTGGCAGCCTGCAGTGTGTGCTGGGAGCTTGCACTAATAACATACATTTTACATGTATATTATTATAGTGGGAGTTAATATTTTGTTTTGTTTTTTCTTTTGCCCTGTGGAGATGTCTTGGGAGAAGGGGGTATGGTGAAAGAAAATTCTTTAGCCAGCCTTGTCTTGGTTTTCAGGGAGAAAACTCCCAGACTCTTTCACTTGAATTTCTCCAGCTGTAGAAAAGGCTATGTGAATTTAAACACGGTTAAGAAACTGGCCGAGAGTTGGTGTTTTCCCCTTTTGAAGCGCGGTAGGTGAGGGGGTTTCATTCCCTACGCCAGTTTTCCTGGTGCCTTGCAGAAGCTGCAGAGTGGGGCTGGTCTCTGCCCATGGCAGCCTCCGCAGCCAAACGCCAGGAATCCCAAATCCCGTTAAAGGCTGAGCCTGCGAGGTTTTTCAAAAAGTTTGGTTGTGTGTATTTAAATTGCAAAATCTTCTCTCCGTGTGAAATGTCTTCATGCTATGGTGTGTGGGCTTAGCGTTTGTTTCTTTTTTGTCTGCTGACTGTGTTACCTGCTGGTGCTGACAGCTGTCCCCGGCAGCGGTGGCCGTGCCCGATGGGCTCTGGACCAGAGCAGGGCTTCAGGTCCGGCACAGCAGGACCAAGGGCTCCCCTTGATCAACTGTCAGGTGGAAATCGAGGAGGTTTGTGAGTTGAATTTGTAGGCCAAACCTCTGCTGACATATTTATTTCCTATCCTATTTTTATCTCTTACATTTGAAACCAGTTTTATTCAGGGTAATGTTCTGGAAGACCTAATGTAGTTAATAGACTTTTTTTTTAAAAAAAAAAAAAAAAAAGCAGCCAAACACTAAAACAAACCCTGTTGGGAATGAAAGGTCGTAACGGAGCTTTTAATTTGAAGTCAAAACAAACAAATGTGGTATTTAATCCATCTTTTCTTCAAACAGCAGCCAGCATATAAAAGCTGTAATAAGGAAATTATTAGCTGCATCCTCTTCTCAGTCTAACTGGATGTCTCCTGAACAAGTATGGGCCTGTGATGGCTTCCTTAAATTAAATGTGGCTTTTTTTTTTTTTTTCTTTAAGTTTCTAGTAAATGAGAGTCTTCTAGTCTGAGAGGCTGTACTGGCTTACCCAGGGCAACTAGTTGTGCTTCATCAGTTTATTTCCTGGTAGTTATTCTTTCCAGTGGGCATCCCTATTGTAGAGGGATCCTGGTTTACTAATGTCACAGAAAATATTTGCAGTGTATTACCTGAATTCTGATAAGACTTATTCCTGTAATTTCTTACAAGTCCTATTTTATGCTAGTTAAGCTCTGAGTTACTGAATTCTAATTAAGAGATGCTTTTTGTTCTGTATTTAAGTGCACACTTTTTTTGAGAGAGAGGGATATCACATGTATTCTCTGCATCTGTTTTCACAGTTGTCACCTTTTTTGGGTTGAAACGTTCCTGAATTTCTTTCTCAAGAGCCTGCAAGTTTAATTGGGTGAGGAAACCCTTTCCCCACTTTACATAATAATTCCAATAACCTATTATGCCTCAAATCAGACTGTTTTATAAAGAAAGCCAAGCACATCATAGTACTTGGCTGTCTGTATAATACTCTCCAGTTAATGAAGAACCTTCTGTATGAAGTTGAAAATAAGGGGAAAAAATCAATTAGAGTCTTCAAGGATAGAAGACCAGTATTTCTCAGCTGTTGCAGAGAGTTGCTGTTGGAAGAGAGATTGGCTTTGGAGGAATTTGCTCAGGTGCCCGTTTTTATCATCGGAGGTGGAGCTTTGGCAGTGGAGGCTGAGGGTGGCTGCATCACCCCTGCCCAGCAGCATGGACCGGCGAAGCACGGAGCCCTGCAAGGGAGCGGCGCTGCTGGGTCACCTGCCCTGGAATCTGCCGGTTTGGCAATGCCTGCAGACGTGTTTCAGGGATGTGACAGGATCGGCGAGGGCTGGCCGGGCTCTTGGGTGCTGTTGGTGGCCATGAGGCTCCTGGTAGCCTGGTGGGCTCTGTTGTCCTTCAGTGTGTGTTCTGCTGGCATGGGCAAGCAGGGGAATAATTTGAGTTGTTTGGGAACAGGGAGGTGTAACGGAGGCTCTGAAGCTGCGGATTCAGTCTGGGCTGCTGCTGGGAGGCTTGGTTCCCTGCCTGGGGGTGCTGCAGGGGCTGCTGGCTGGGTGGGCAGGCTTTGAAAGCACGGGCACGTAGCGTTAAGGCAAGGCAGTGATTCACGCGAGCGAGTTCCTCATGTTCCTTCCTCTCAACATCGCTGTGAGCGGACACGGGAAGATGTGGTTAAAGCTGATACTGGAGAGATTTGTCCACGCGCAGGAGTACAGTTATATAACGTGGATATAAAGGACAACAAGTACCGATGTCTGCTGGCACGTTGTAGGACAAGCGAAACGTGGTGGGTTAGGAGAGGCAGGCTGCATGTTTAGTGCCAGCACGCAGAGCAAGGGGAAAGCGATTATTCCAGGCTTCGATCCCCAAACGTTTGCCTAATATTCCCTACTCTTGAGGCACAGCAGAGGGAAAATGCAATTCAGGAAAGAGTTAATTAAGGCCTTTCGATGAGTGAGCCTTACAAGTGGCACTGCCTCTGTCTTCATCAGGCACACTGGGGGCTTTCTGCCCTGCCGGTTCGCCCATGGGTGGGTTACTGTCATGGGCTCTACAGCAGCCTTGAACCTGATTCACACACAGCTGGTGTCAGGTTCAATTTCGCCACTGTTGGAAATCTTGTTGCACTCATCTGGGATGTCGTTTTGGGTTTTGCCGGGAGGTAAGGAGGGAATAATGTAATGTCAGTGCAGCAGAAAATTGAGAAGGCGCTCCAAGTGTTTTCCGAGGGAAGATGAACGATATGAATGGATGCTTGCAAGAGGGGTGGCTCAAGGACTCAGCAGGGCATGGAGGGAGGAGAGGAACAAGGGGCTGGGATAAAAAGGGATGGGGTTTTGTGGAGAGGGAGAAGCCCAGGGGCAATGTGCAGTCAGGGCAGGGGATGCCCTTCTGTCCCTTCCGTCCTGGGTTTATCTGAATCCTGTCCTTGCTCCTTTGCCTGAGCTGGAGCTGACTTGATTCTTCAATGTGATACGGGGCTTGGAGGGTCTGTTCCCTCTGGGTAACATTTTGCCTGAACTACTCTTTCTCCTTGTCTCTGCGTGACGTTTGCAGTGAATCATGGAAGAGCTCTTGAGGCGTCTTCTCCTTGCTGGGGTGGCGCAGAGCCCGTGCTGCTCTCCGGCTGTGTTTCTGAGCAGCACCTCTTCTGTCTGACTCATCACCTGTCTTGCTGCGGTGGGAAATGACAGCAGGCGTCTCCCGTGCAAAGCAGCGGTGCTGGGGGGGCTGGTGAGTGAGTGAGCCTGCCAGATGGTGTGGTTGTGAACACAGTTGCTGGGAAAGGAGGGTGCCCTGATGAGCGTGAGCAGCACCATCCCCTCTGAGGTGTTGGCATAAGAGGGCTTTTAATGGGGATGCGTGAGCCTCTTCAAACCTTTCTGAAAAGCTGTTTCAGTCAGAAGATTTCTATCCCAAGTGCTGCAGTGCCTATAGGTTCTGGATTTTCCCGTCGGTTGGGGTGCCCTGCCCTATGGCTCTGAGGCAGAGCAAATGCACCAAGGTACCAAGGTGGTATCATGTTCCAGATCCCACAGGTAAACTCAAGCAACAGCTCGAAGTTTGAACAGTCAAATTAACCTGAGCTGGCTGCTGACCATTGAAATGCTGTCTTATTTTTCAGATTTAACATCAAGTACCTATGAGATACCTGCTGAGTCTCTGCTCTTCCCAAAAGTGGAGATACATATCTGTAGGGAGGTTGTGAACCATGAACTCTGCTTTCAACAGGGGTTTGCCAATGTCAATATATAAAATGTCAGACAATTCCCTTGATAATTAACACCAGTGTGAACAACTTCATGCTTTTCACTTCAGGAAAGATGTGGACTAGTCAGCATGTGGTTACAAGTGCAAGCAGAGATCTCGAGTCCATGGTGAGAGGTGGTTTGTCCAGTCGGGGGAGGAGATGACCGAGATAAAGATACTGAAGATAAAGGTATTTGAAGAGTAGTATCTGAAAAAAAAAATCCCAAAAGCCTACATAAAGAAGAGTTGAATAAATTATTCTTCATGGCTATTATGTACAGGCAAATAATCAGTGGGCTTAAAATGAAACTCGGGAGATGTAGGTTGGGCAAAAGAGAGAACTTTCCAACTAAGAGCAGTTAAGCATTGACGAAGATTCCTATGAAGGCTCACCGGAGCTGGCGTACAGGTCTGTCAGGAATAATCCAGAAATCATTGCTCCTGTCCTGGAGCGAGGGAGTATACTAGTGATACTGCCCAGTGACTTCCAGATTCGCTTGCTGCAGTTCGGTGCTACGGATACAAAGTCGGCGTTTGTATTGATACGGCGACTCCTGTGTGCGCTGTTATTTCAATCGGCACATGGTTTATGTAAGTTTGGCTTAGTTTGGTAAGGTGCCAACCCAAACTGAACAGTCATAAAGTCACCTTTAAATTGAGCTGTTAGCAAATTATATTTGCATTTATTTCATTAAGAGTGTGTTCAACTGGTTTCAGATAGTGTAGGGGCTATGGTACAACTTGAAATAACAGCCCAAACCTCTCAGAATTTCCAGGTTTCATCCAACACCTTGTAACATACTAGTGCAAAGTGGAAACTTCAGGGAGAAACATCAAAAAAAGAAAAAACACTTTCATTTGGAAATCTCTTTAAGTGCTCATATTGCTTCTGAATTGTTCTTTGTTTTTTGGTGGTGTTTTTTTATAAAAAGCCTGTTGTATCCTGAAGTTAGGTCAGTTTTGCAGCTGCACAAATCGCTGGGTTTTGGATGTGCCTGTGAAAAGAAAGCTTTGTGTTTTTCAGGTAGATAATGCTTCCTATTTTAAAAAAAAAAAAAAAACAAAAACAAACCAGGAAGAAAGGCTCACCTCCTGTTTGTGAGCCATGATGCCTCTCAGGTTTTATTTTTTTATTATTATTTTTTTTTATTCATTTATGCTTTAGTTTATATATTTGATTGTTGGTGTTATTGGCAATGGCTGGAGGCTGAGAGTCAGAAAACTAATCAAAGTGTCTGATGCCAGTGGAGCCTTGAATAGGGCAGAGCCTTCAGAGCAGAGAGAAATTGGTGTAAACTGATGGTTGCTTGTCCAGCAAAGAACGTATAAACTATTTTTAAGCAAAATGTTGTTCTGTGCAAGTAAACTGTCCAACTTCCTCAGCATGCAGAGATGGCCATGGTGCTTCAGGAGTGGGGACACTGAAGCCTCATAGCAGAGGAGCCAGCAAAGGGAGCGAGCAGAGCAGCATTGGTGCATGGCCTTGGCTCTTCTTGTCTCACCATTCTTCCAGGGCTTACCTTCCAGCCCAAAGTAATGAGGTCATACGTAAACTAATTTTGTCATCCTTGCTTTATTGAGCTTCATTTTTATGGCTGTGGAAGTGGTAGTAGGGTGTTCCCTGTAGATGTTGACATTTCCTGCTGGCTTTCTGGTTTTGTCTTAAATAGCCTACTTGTGTCAGTTCTTGGTGGTTTTTCTTTTTGTTTTAAATGACAAGGTTGGAAAAAGGTTTTCACTCAGTGTTTCTACAACTTAATTTGAAAGGGTAACTGCACATCATTACAGTGAGGCTGCAGAATGAAGGAGCCTTTTCTTGATACTTCCTAGAAATGCTGCATCTGCAAGCGTTTGCCAAGGATGCTGTTAGCAAGGGCACGAACATCCTGAGGATGGTGTGTCAGGTGTCTTGCTAGGCTCTGCTCAGCGTACTCTGAAAAGTCAGAACTGGTGTCTGTACCGTTAGAACATACATGACGGGTTTTGGTTGTAGTTGTGGAAGAATGCAGTCCTTAAACCTCAGAAACAATGAAGCATTAATATGTAATTTTTGGCTGAGGCTGAAACACTGAGGTTAATGGTTGGTTTTCCACAAAGCCTCCTCTCAAGAGAGCAGGTCTCCTGTTACTGGCTGGGCACGTGTTTAGTGAAGCAACCAAGTAAATAGAGTAGAAGAAATCATTGGTTATTAACTTAAGTTTGGTTAGGAGAGACGGTTGTAATCACAAAAGAGAAACTAATCTGATTTGTTATAGTGGTAAATCAGCTCTAAATTGGTTGCTGTAATACCTTTATGTTGAAGGGTTTTTTTGTGAAATAACACATTATTGGAATGACTATTGCTGGTTTTTCTAGGTGGTATTTTAACACACACTATTGTTTCTATAAGGACACAAGATGAGTGTGCGTTTGTCTCCCTGTCTTTCTGCCAAGTTCTGTGATTGCATCTCTTTCTGAAGATTTGACATAGTGCAAGAGTTGGATGGAAATGGTGCTCCTGTTGTGGCAAAGGTTTATGTTCGTGAGCCATCTCATCAATCACACCTGCTTTCCTTCTAAATGTTTCCTATGGCAAGAGCATCTGTTTAGGAGAGTACCACTGATCCCTATGGGATGATTTTCCATATGCTTCTGTTTCAGGATAAAATAAAACCAATGGACCTTGACAGTGTTTTCTTAACCAAAAATGGGTCCTTGCCCTTCTGGTAACAACATGTGAACAGTATTATTTAATAATGGCATGAATCACTTGCACTAGTGCTCTTCTGGAGGGTAATGCGGTGTCGCTGTGACTTGAACTGTTCTTTCACACACAAAGGCAGATGGTGTTAAACAAGTCAGATAAGCGTCATGTGTCCAGTCTGGTGCTGCCTGGCATACTAACAGGGTGATGATATATAGGAGGGAGGGCTTGAAGGTATGATTACCACCAGGAGGAAGAAAACAGCCCCTGTATGCTTTCCTGCAAGATGAGTAGAGCAATCGAGTGCCCAAGTTTCCTTGGGTATCTGCCCTTTCTGAGTCTACACAATATTTTTTGCCTAGAAAACGGAGGGATCAGCTGCATGATGTCTGGGGATCTGAGGCAAGTGGCCAAACTGTGTCAGAGTCACAAGTGGGTGTGCATTAGGCTGTGTGTACACAAAAATCCAACATGTTCTGGGTGCCTAGGCACGCAGGTGGGCTCTGGCCAGCTGCACTGGGCTGCGGAGAGTCCTGCATGGAGACCTTGCAGAAAAGGACAGCCCAAAGGGGTTCTGACTGGCTCTGGTTTCTCCCTGCATCTGTCTTATCCTGCAAAATTGTGACCTGGCGAAATTAGCATCTGTAAAAAGCTTCATGGTCCTGGTGTAGCTGAGAAATGACCGCTAATGCGCTGCATGGTATTTATAATAACGCTCTCATATGGAGCCTAGTATGAAGGCTCAGAAATCCCTCACAATTTGCATGAGAGTGAAACCTATTGACAGTGAGCTGTGTGCACATGTTAGGGTAGACAGCCACCAAGTTGCACAGTGATTTTTATTTTTTTTAATGTGTTTTCTGGCCCTTTTTTGTACCCCTCACCCTAGCGTATACGCATCAGTAGGAGCTGAAGATTAGAGCACAAACTCCTGCACAGACTGAAACCGTGGTGTGTGCTTTGACCCTTGTGTACAGCTTAGTTGTGTATGAGGGCACAGCCTTGGATTTTAACATGCCAATGAGTTTCAAAGACAGCCCTGCCCTCTTATATAAGCTTTTAAGGTATTTTTATGCCTTGTTTGTGCTGTGTATCATGATATTTTACCTGAATTTACTATGCAATTATGCAAAAATGATATTTTGGGAGGAATTGGGCGAGTTACTGGGCAAGAATTGGTCACATTTCTGATCACTCTACTGCTGAGTTGAATTAGACTCATAGACTCAAATTCATCCTCTCTGCTGTACCTTATGCTGAAATCTCTACAGATAATGTGTCAAGAAATAAACTATAAAAGGATTCAGACTGGGATTTTTAATACTTCATTTAAAGGGATGAAAATACTAAAATTGAGATGCATGGGTGCACATGCAGAGACTCTGAAATACCTTCCTAATGTTTCACAGAGGAGAAACTGTATCCCTTCAGAAATTCTGAACAAAAGCATTCTATGCAAAACAGATACCTCACCACTTCCTTTGATTTCTCCAGGAAGCTCTAAAAATTATTCTTGGTGACAATTTGCCATCCCCAGAGTAAGCCTCATTTTACTGCATCTGTAACTGCTTGTGACCTGCTGTTCCACCTGAGCATGATAGCAACGTGCTCCGAGACAAGGAGTTGTGATGCCGTTTACGGGGGGTGAGGCTGCGGGGTGCCAGCCACACTAAGGCTGAGTCCTGGGGATAGGCAAAGCTGATGGGTGTTACAGAAGCGGTGCTATTGACAAACAATGCTTTTATGGAGAAAGAGGTAAATAGAATCATTTGAGGGTATCTGTTTTGCTTTAATTTTGGCAGCGATCTTAAATGTTTATTTTCCTGCAAGATTATAACCTACATTTCTTTGTCCCAGGGTGGAGCGATTACTAGTGGTGTCCTGTGATACATGGTTAATACTGCATTCTTTTTTTTTTCAGTCTACTCTGCAGACATCTGTGCTTTCATTTTTCTGTATGAGTACTGTTTTTCCCCACGACTGAACAATAACTTGTTGACCGATGAAGCCCTTCTGTGTACTCACCTGTCACTTATCCTGGGGACTGTGGGAAATGCAGCTTCAGGATTTACATTCTTTACAGTGCGCGTCTGTTACTGCTGGTGCTTAAAAAAATGCCTTACTCGAATTGCTGGTTCTCCTTCACTAGTAATTAAGCTGTTGTTTCATACTAGGAAAAAGCTTTCATGCTATGCAAGCCACAGGGACTTCAGAGAGACCGGCATTTGCAAGCTTAAAAGGGCATATTGATTGGTCTTTATTAATAGGAGAATCTCTAAGGAGAGATGAAATACCTGAATTTTTGAAAGTTTAAAGAATAATTATAAAGCATTTTAAAATCATATGAAAGCTAGGCAGAGTTCCCAGATAATTTTTCCTAACTTCTAGTCCATTTTTTCACTATGCAGTATTTTGTGCTTTATAGGTAGTTGACTGTTACTGAGCAAAGAAATTAGTCTTCAGAAAAAAGCACCCACCTATTCTTTACAACTCCTCAATGAAAGTGTTTAGCAGTATTATTGTTCATCTACTGAATACAAAACCATTTTGTTTAATGTGCATTGGACCAAATGGGTCTTCAATCCTAAAGTTTGCAGGCAATGCAATTTATCTTAAAAAAAAAAAAATCCCTGAGCAATCAAACTAGGTGGTATCACTCAGATTAATGCGGTATTTATATACATTGTTGTTCCTTCGTTTAATTCAAAGAGATTTTAGTCTTTTTATTTACTGAAATTGATAGAGGAGGGCAAACACTTCTGATGGGTTACTTCTCTGTGGGTGCGTTCTTTAGTTCTGTAGTACCTTGTCAGTGTGCCTGAATTGAAAAGAGTTTTTGTTTGTTTTGTATAGGTTCACATCATCACAGCATGTGCAAGACAGCCCAAACTGTTCTATGATTCTGTCCTTGAAATCTTCCATAAAATTATATACAGTGTTCTGTCCTCATAGTTTTCTGATTGATATTACTTTCTGTAGAGTCTCTGAATGTATGATGCTGTTTATTAAATACAGTATATGGAATGTTCCTCACATCATATTAAAAGCCATCCTTCTGCAGGCTAGAGATTTTAGCTTATTAAACAGCTGTGATCAAGGGGTCTGAGTGCACCGATTCATAAGAAGTTCTATGTCTAATTGTAAGATTCTAATGCCTACCAGTTGTGAATCTTCCAGTGCAAGATACATTTTTTGTTTTGCTTTATTTTGTTTTGGTTTTGCTTATCCAGTTTTCAAACTCTCTACATGATGGGCTGCAGGTACTCCTGTCGCTTAGCATCACTCACATTTGTGTAGGTTCTGTGTTGCTGACTTCCATGTTTTCATAGGTCTTGTCCAGTCAAGATTTGAACTATCTTGTTTGCATTTCATAACTAGCATTCGGGTTGGTATTCCAGAACCTTAGCCAAGGGCCTGCGTCTTACCATTATGACTGAAAGAGAACCATGTCACAGACTTCAAGTCAGAAAGTACCACTGTGACCATCTGGTTGATTCCCCTGTACACCTTCATTCGTAAGAGTTTCTTGGCTGAATCCCTGATAATCCATTATCCTCTCCCAGGTAAATGGTGCAGGCTGAACTCCTCAGCCATGGCCAGTATGGCCTAACTCCTTGGTGATTCTTGTGGCCCATCCTTACAATCAGGTCCACGCTAAGGGGTGCGTTGGGAAGCATGCTTTGTACTGGGAGATGCTCCTGGCAGCAGCACGGACACAGCAGACCCCTCTTGCTCACACTGCCCCTCCAGCCTGGTGGGGCAGCTGCTGGGGGGGCCACGCTGGCCCCCCGGCCCTCGCCACGCTGCTGGGCATGGCTGGCTCATGGGCCCCAGCCCCGTGGCCCAGGCTCTGTTTGTGACCTGCTGTCTTTATGCTTCAGCACTTTCCTGACTCCTTTCAAAGTGTGAAATTTGTTAGGAACGATGAGCTTTTTTTCACAGTTCTTTATAAAACACAAATCGCTTTGTTAGAACAAAACTTGAGGCCTGCAGAGCCTCTTGAAAGTCATCAGGGATGGGTATTTTTAGATGGGCGACATGTTTAGTGAATGATCGCTTACCCAATTTTAATCCATTTATATAAATGGCTATTTTCTGTTTCATTCTTATTCTTTCTCAATGTGAAGCAACTGCGTTGCAGAAACCTGATTTTATTATGTCAATGCTATTATCTTTATCAACCCAAACACATAATCTCATTGGAAAGTGGCCAAGATCTGTGTCTCAAACCCATGTTGAACGTTACTCTTTGGTGCTTTGCTGTTCAAGGGATGGGAAGTCAGAATTTTAGCTGTTACTGTGTTTTAGCTGACAAGCTAGTGTTATTCTTTTGGGCAGGGCTACAGAATGTCAAGCTTTGCAGGGGCAAAAAGCAGAAAGAGCAAGTCATGTTGAAGGACTGTTTCCCTGTGTTGTCTTCCCAGTGAACTTCCTTGCTCCTGTTTTTTGCTACGGTGGGAGGAGGAGGAGGAAGAGTTCATGATACTGCTGGTTGTGGTGCTGCTTATCAGTAGATCTCCAGGGTGTACTGAGGAGCTCCTTATCAGGTTTTTTTGTGTGTGTGTCCTGGAGATGCGAAGTGTGGGCACAGAAGGATTAAATGACTAGGTGTAGGAGGTAGCTTAGCAGGCTGCAATGCCAGGGAAGAACTGGAAAAGTTTCTCCCCAGGATCTATTAAGCTGAATTAAATTAAGGTCTATGCAATGACCTGTCACTTTTCTGTTGTCTGTCTAGCTTATATTCCTTTCCTTCGGTGTATTGAAGTGCAGCATGAATGCACGTGGGCGCACGTGCACTTGTTCACTCTTCTTTTGTGAACGCAAAGACATGAAAAGTTATGAGGTGCTGAACTTATTTTGAAGGCAGCGTGAGCAAGTTTTCCTTGCTTACCTGGCTTGTGCTCCAAGGCGGCTCCAATGACACATCCAGCTCAGCGCAGGCTGCAGTCTTGGGGGCGATAAAGGAGGCAGAAGGTGCTGGGGCAACTGCTGTGGCCCGAGGGGCCTCCTGATGGTCTCGCTGCTCGCCTGGGCTCAGCTCCGCTTTGCTGAGGTGTCTCAATGTCTTCAGGTGTTATGCTGCATTGGATGGACAGGAACAAGTGAGAAATGGCTTTTAACTCTCTTACATGACACGAGGTGGGGTTTGTGAGAAGGGTGACCTCGTTAAAGGTGTATTCGTTGCTGTGCAAGAACTGGAATTTGAAGAGCCCTGACAGCATCTCCCTGTGCAGCGTGCTGCAGGCAGGGCCATGGAACGGCTGTTGGTCCAGTTGTCCAGTTTGGTGGGGACTCCTGTGGTGTGCTGGGTTTTTTTTTTTATTATTTTGAAAATTTTGGAGGTACTTTCCTAGAATAAACGTGTTTAGTCTGTAATTGGAGACTAAGTCTAAAGGCCTGTGCAGCGGGGATCTTCTAGCATTGGTAAGGCTGCCTAACCCATGGCTGACTAGCAAATCCAACACAGTTCAAAGGCTTAATTTTGCAGGTAGAAAATATATGTTCTGATTTGAATGATCTCTGTTACAAATGCGAGAATATATTTCCTGTTACTGCATTTCTACTTAAAAAAAAAAAAAAAAGTTCTGAAGGGAAAGGTTTGTTTTAAGCGTCTTTTCTGAATTAGTGTTTCACAAATGATAAAAACTAATAACAAGCGAAAACATTTAGAAGTCATATAAACGTCACGTTTATGATCTTCCATTTATAAGGCGTCAGCAGATAAAAGTGAATCTGGTTTAGCTAGGGCTCAGCTTTGCTACTGCTGCAGAGAATGTTTTAATCATTTACAAAGAATTGTACTGCAGCCGTAAAGCCATGCAAACATTTCTGTTGGCTCTTAGCAGATTTATCATTTTGACAGATTCTACCACTCAAAACACCTGTAATGCTGGAAGGTAATGTTACGTGGCTGCGCTCAGGTTACAGGGAAAGTTTTATTATTTCTGAAAGTTTGTGGCTGTGAGCATCCTGTTACCCATAGTAGGGATACTGGTGGATTATAATTAATTCACTGGTATGACTATTTCACTTCAAGTGTGTTCTGTGAACTGCAATATGGAATTTTTAGGTTACAGCAGGATAGGAAGTGCTAGTGATAATGGGATAGAAGTGAAATTTGCCTGTTAGGAAAGCAAGTTTGAACACTACACAAGACACACTTGGATTAAATTTGCCAGGGCAAAGCTAAATAAAACTTGCTTCATTCTGCTAATTCTTCATGCTGGGTTAATTTTGGCTGGCAAAGCTCATTGGCCAAATGAGCATTAACATTTACATGCTGAATGGTAACATGGGATAAATAGCAAGGTTTTAAGGTCACATTGGAAGGCTGATGAGAAAGGCCATGGTGCTCCTCCGGCTGTGTCTCCTGGCTGGCTGAGGAATGACACCCCCTTGGCTTTTAAAAAAGACAACACTTCTACTTTGCAAGCACACAGCAAAGAGAAACTGAAGGGGATTTCATACCTGTAAAGTAAGTTAATTTGAAAATTGCCTTAGAGTAGCTGAAAGGAGAAAAAAAAATTAAAATTGGGTGGCTTCTCTCTGCGTGCACACACCCTGCTGCTGCCCTGGTCCTGAGTCTATTGTTGTACCCAAGTTTTACCAGAAATGCCAGCCCTCTGGGCGCAGTGGCATCTCCTCTCCTCCCTCCTCACACTTTCCACACTCTGCAGATGATTTTTAGGCAGCAGTACTGAAATGTCTTTTTCTGCTCCTGCTGTAGTCAAGGCCAGAAGGACTGAGCCTTCAGGGGGTGGCTGGAGCTGCTGCCTCTGTCCAACTGCGACACGCAGGTGGGTCCAACATTGGGACAAAGGTAACTCATAACCCCAGTGATCAAAATTACAAAGGCCTCAGCCATTGTGCTTGGAGGTATTTGCATCATCTTTGAGTCTTCTAGCCTGCAACTCATGTTCTTCCAAGCCCCTTAGAAATGAAGACAGAGGTAGGAGCCTGCTGCAGGTGGGACGTGGGATCAGGGTTGCAGGCACACTGGTGTTCGGCTTCATCGGTTTGAGATGTTCTATCTCCCAGCATTAGATGTTTTACATGCCCAAGCACTGTGTTTATGGATGACCTG
This sequence comes from Microhierax caerulescens, assembly GCA_035590215.1. Taxonomy (NCBI): domain Eukaryota; kingdom Metazoa; phylum Chordata; class Aves; order Falconiformes; family Falconidae; genus Microhierax; species Microhierax caerulescens. Next base: position 5,530,918 of record JAVJGJ010000047.1, on the reverse strand, counting down.
AAGTAGGTGAAGCAAAATGCTTTTTAAAACCAGCACAAACTGTTGCATTAACTTCAAGGAATGCTGGGTTCAAAAGTGTATTCCAGGAAAATACCAAATTCTCATTACATGTCTAAAATGTGGGGGGGGTTGGGGGTTTGTTTTTTTCTTTCTGTGTGAGCAGAGGTGATCTGGTGTCACTGGGTTTGCCCAGCTTTTTTCACACATTGATTTCACAATTTCCTTTGAAAAAGTCATTTTGTGAGGCAAGTCTGGACAGTTTCTGGTATTGCATTTAAAATTACAAGCTTATGTGAAACCTGTGAAGCACTGGTAATTAAGAGAGTTAATGGGGTGCTACCTGCAATTAATTCAATTGCTGGTGACAAGAACTTTTTTGTTTAACCGTAGGTTATCATGGTGTGGTTGTGTTGGGAGATTTTTATCTGTAAAGTTCTCTCTGCCCATGGTGTTGGGTCCCTTAGGTGTTTTCATGGCTCTTGCATTGAGAGTTGTGATTTAAGATGTTAATTCCCCATCCTCCTGCACCTTGCAGGATGAGGGTTTTTTAAGTTCTGACCTTCAGTAGAAGATGTGGATCTTCCCGTTCCTTTGCTGTAAGACTTTGACATGTCCCTTAAGCAATTTAAAAAGAAGCAAGCTGTACTTGTGCCTGGCAAAAAAGCAAGCTCAGCCTTTTCTACAGTGCCAGATTTAGCCATAAAGATCCAAATTCAACTCCTGACTTTCTGTAGATTTCTAGTAATGACTCAGGCAAGTAAATTGCTCTCAGCCTGTTCTGTAGCTCCTGTTCATTGAATTATGAGCATCCTTGGGTGCAAGGGCTGCTTTTTGTGCATTTGAAAATGAGTTACCACTGGGAAACCTCACTGAGCTTCACTTATAAACTAATGAATAGTCTGTAACTTCACTGAGGGTGACTTAGTGAAGAATGTTGGCAAAATGCTGATACATAATGAAGCTGTAAAGTTTTTTTTTTCTTGATTTGCAAATTGTCTAATGGCATCTGCTGTTTGTTCACAGCAGAGGTATCATCTCCTTTATGATATCCTTAAATGATAGATGCTTATAAATGAATGTACAGGGGAGGTGAATAAAAGGTCTTGAATGCTATTAAAAATAGCATATATATTAAAAATAGCATACCTATAGCATAGGCATAATAATTATTAAGGCACAGAGCTCGTACATGAAAGGGGCTACTTCAGTAATATCTTGAGCTCTTCACAGTCCCAGCTGCTGTGTGTCTGAGCCTGCTTTTGCTCCCAGTTGTCTTTGGGAGAAATCCTAGATTCGTCTGGTAGTGGATTAGTCAAGTCTTAATGGGAAATGCAGAAGGTGATTGCACTGAATGGGTAAAGTTTCATTAATACCAAAACTGTTTTTATTTTTTCTTGTAAAATTTCTTATTCATCTTTATTTATAAAGGCCTTTGAATTTTTAAAATTTGAAAACTTTTGCAAAACTGTGATGTTCCCCTGAAGAGGCGGTACTGACAATACAGAATTTAATGAATTAGTAGTTGTATGCAGGTACCAGCTAACACATCCTAAACTCACTGTCAGAGCAAAGCAGGTTCTCGGCTGCCCCTGCGGGATGCCTGGGAAGGCTGCTGTCTGCTCCCACCAGACTGGGCAACCCACTGTTGAGCTCGTGCCTGTAGGCTGGACCAGAACTGCACTTCTGTCCATAAATCCACAGTAGCCCTGCAGACAGCTACATAGGAGAAAGCTGCTGGTGGATCCCACTGCTGATTTCATATCTCAAGGCAATCTCTGATTAGAAGAGTAGTTGCAGTACATGAGCAAATGTACAGGTTTGGCACACAAACGTGAAAATGTAATAGGAACAGATGTTCACTCTGACTTAGGTATTTCCTTTCTGTTCTTGTGCCTGAAGTGCCTCTTCAGTTTCCTTTTCTTCACTGATACGGGTAAGAGACATTCTGCGTGATCGGGGTGAGCCCTTCCCTCGCTTGCCAACCTACCGCTCCTACTTGCTTCACCATCCAGGCCTTACTCTGTTCCAAAATGAGGACTTTGTTCTGTTAGGCAAAACTAAATAACCATCAGTAAATACTGCTATGTGAGCTTAAGCATTTAAAAAACCCCAAACCACCCAACATTTGTAATTTGTAGGCTGGCAGGACTCGGAAGGCCTTAGGCCAAGAAGTCTAGGTAAGATAGCCAAGTTGTGTGCCAGGGAGGGAGATGGGCTCGTGCGAATGCATCAGCAGGAGAGGAGAGGGCTTTTGGGTGCGCTTGGCAGGGCTGTAACGTGCCAGGTGGGCAGCTTGGACCTGTCAGGGTTGGGGGGACACCTCTCCAGGTAGCGAAGGGTCTGTTCAGGGTGAGGCAGGAGGGCTGCAGCTGGCTGAAGCCAGCAGTACCACGGCCCAGGCTTGCTCACTTTATTCTTAACTTACTGCCACTTATAAAGTGTTTGAAGTAATTTAATTTTTTTAATGTTACTGAAGGTTCAAGATTAAAAGAAGGAACTTAAAGAAATACGATGAAACTGCCCAACAGCCCAGCTTTCCGGTTTGGTGACAGCTGTGCTTCAGACCCTGCTGGTACCTGGCTATGGGCTTTGCTGCGTAAAAAATAATTTTCTTGTGTGGTCTTTTGTTTCTTTCATTTGATCCTCTTTCCTCGTGGGGTAACTCGTTTATTCCTTGATCCACTAACCCTCACAAGTAGGCAAGAAACTTGACCTCAGTTGTTAATCGTTTTAGAAATCTTCTAAAGACTCAGGTGAAAGTCAGTTTTTTGCTTGTATAACTTTCAAAGTCTTAGTCAGAGCCCATATGTTACAACCTGGAGGAAATGGTGTTCAGGGATGACTAACAGAACATGTTCCTGCTGTTAATTTGGGTGTCATTCCAGAAATTTAATTTGTAAGCTTTTCCTTTCATTTTCTTAACACATTTACTTACTAATTCCAGTCTTCGCTGCTGTTCCCTGCTAAGGAACTTAATGAAGGGATAAATTTTATATTAACAAAGAGGGGTATTTGTTTGCCCTGCCTGTGACAAGTAGGGAGAAGGAGAGAGGATAGGTGTGTGAGAACAGCAGAAACTTGGTTTTGGGATAGGTTACTCGCTTCAGCGTAGGTTCGTGCTGCCAACATTGTTTTATTCCTGTCTCTCTGAACAGGTGTGCAATTTACCAATTTATATAAGTAAAAAAAAAAAAAAAAAAAAATTTTAAAAAAGAGGCTATAAAGTAGTACTTGAGAATCATTTCTTCCTTCCAAAAAGTGAATAGCTTTTAGTGGTTTGATGATTAAAACTGACTCTGCAACTATAAACTGATTTACAACAGGAAAGCTAGGAAAAACTAATGAAGAAAAGGTAGCTTACTATTTATGAGCTCTTCTTACCACTTGTTTAATATCCAATTTAAAATTGGATTGCCTTTCAAATGAAGGATACGTTGTGTAACCCCAACCCAGTTAATGCTTATTTATCTATAATGGAAGGTGAAATCACAGAGCCATACACCAGCCAGGCTGTACGTGTGCCTGGGCGGTGTCTGTGCGCCTGCTGATGCTGTGCCTGAGGTGCACTGTGAATGCTCGCTCTTGTGGTTTATGCCTGCAGAAGCACTCCACGAGGCTTAACCGCAGGAGCTCTGAGTAGCTGTAATAATAAAATGTCACATTCTCAACACATGGTTAAGGCAACCAGCCGTGGATCCATGTGGCTGCACTGGGGAATGCCTCTTTAAACCAGCCTGCTTTTCGGGCTGGTGGCAGCAGATGTTATCTCCTGTCTGCTTCTGGTGTTTTGTATAACTTAGTGCCTTGGTTGCTGCTGGGCATGATTCTAGCCATGGCATTGCAATACAGTAACAGGCAGTTGATGAGTTTGCATTGTGTGTGTAGCTGCAAAGCTGATACATCTAAAACTCTGAGGGTGAGAAAGCTCCTTGTTACTGTGTCTGCTCCCTCCAGTGCTCTGATTCCAGCTGTGCCGCCGACAAAGTCTATGCTGAAGCCCTTTGAGCTGACTGTTCTTCACAGATTATTAAAGACAGAGAAACAAATTAAATTTACAGATTCTTTCTTAGCAGTAACAAACCGAGCAGCCGTCTTACTTCTTGCCCGGTTCTGTTTAACTTCAATTTGTCTGGAAAAGTTGAACCAGCTCAGTGGAATTGCTGTGGATGTTTGAAGGTGGAAGTTTATTCTAGAAACCTTGGTGCTAAGTAGTAGGCTTGAGAAGCTTTCGGTTATTTGAAATGGAATTACAATGTCACCTCTGGAGCCAAGACTTTGTGTCCCAGTACGGAGGTAAAGAGCCAAGAAGTGTGAATGCCGTAGAAGAGGAAGCGTGTAGATATCTGCAAACTGATGTCGGTGTCTCCTGCATCATGTTAAGAACGTTTTCCAAGCTTTGAGTCCCGTGTCTTGAGGACACTGAGAATAGCAGTGAGGCCGTAACTGCAGTGGAGCAGCGCGAGGCACGGCTCGTTTGTCAGCTCAGCGTGACGCTGCTGTTGTGCTTTGTGAAGCTGTGGAGGAGCAGGGCTGTGGCGTGTGACTCGGTGTCCCTGTTCAGCTGTACGGTGATGTACATGTCTGCCACCACGGGTAGCGTGATGGGTGGTGGCTCCTTGGGCGAATCTGGAAACTCGCTTCATCCTCCCCAACTTTTGACAAATCTAGGTTATGCAAAGTGATGCCTTGAATCTGGTTAAGTGGATTAGCTTTCTCTAGTGTGACCTTTCCAAAGAATCGTATTGCCCGTCTTAGAATTTGATGTCCCAGGGGTGTAAACCTGAAACAACCTTACCTTCAGCATGAGGACGCTTCATCTTGTGTGGATTATGTGATGAGGAATGAGTGTGAACTCAGTGAAGGTTTTCTGGGGTTGGATTAAAACCAGAGTGAGTCACACAGTTAAACTGGTGTTTTTACTGCTTCAGAGTAGAAAAACGGTTCAACTGTTAAGCCCTTTCAGAAGCAGCTTACGCTTTGGCCAACAACTCGTGTCAGGTTCAGCCTGGAGGAGTTTAGAAAAGGTTGTTTGAGCCCTCACAGTGGCAGGGACCCTCCCGTGGTGGGGAGGGCAGCTGCCCTCTCTCAAGCCCTGCACATGCATCTCCCCTGCCTTCACTGCTCAAGTGTTGGTGCTGGACCCAGGCTTTTTTTCTGAGAGATGCCTGGCTATTATTCTGATGAAAAAAAATAATACAAAAATCCAGATTCTTTCCACCATAGTTATAGATAAAATACATATTTGTCTTCCAGAATCACTTTGTTGCAGTTGCCCAGCTTGTTGTCTTAGTACTTTTAATTCAGAAAGCAGCTCAAATGATCTGCGGCTCCTAATACGTAGAATATACAGAATATGGTTGTCTGCAATGTCTGAAGGATATTTTTAAAAGTTACCCTTAAAGTTGCAGTGGAAAATTTCTCACAGTGCTCAGAAATCTGGAAATGGGAGTCAGGGGGTATGGTATTACTTTTTTAATTAATTAGAAGGTTTTTGAACCTGCTGGATCTGTGTCGCCACCTTTTCCTTTCTCTGCTAGCCCACACTGCTCTTCCTGTCTCATGCAAGGAATTGCTCCTTTTCCTCCCTAATAGCAGTGTGTCTGATTTATTCTACGGGGGGTTAAATTAAGAGGAAACTCAGCAGCAGGGGAAGAAGTGATGGATTTGAAAGCAGTTCTCAGGCTTTTCTGTCCTGGCTCATTAGACAGCCTGCTTTTTTTTTTTTTTTTTTTTTAAACTTAGAAAAACACAGTTGCTACAGAGCAGCAGAAATACTGCCCTGCACTGGGCTGATGGTGTTTGGGATGCTGCTGTGCATAGGGTGCTCCCGGCTGCCCATGGGGACCCGGGCACGGATCCCTGTGGGCACCCCGTGGTGCCAGCCCAGATCGCTGC
>JAVJGJ010000047.1:5510445-5525012 GCA_035590215.1 Microhierax caerulescens | reverse complement strand
GCATCGTTAGCTCTGATGCTGCTCCACAAAATATAAAGAAAACTGAGAAGCCCCTCAGTAGTCACCGTGCGAAATAGAAATGCTCCCTCCAATGCACACGTACTGCTGGGGAAGCAGGTTTTGTGTCTTCCAAGAATAGCCAAAGCATCATAATTTCAACCCGGGCTTTCCTATCGGGAAGTCTCTGCGTAAAGCTGACTTGTTTGTAGCTGCAGAAATTCTTGTTCCTTTATTGAGCTCTTTGCAATCGCAGATGAGGGCAGGCTATCAAACCATCAAAACAGCGGTGGCCCAATCCCTCTGCATCTTGGTTACAAATCAGCTGGGAGCCGGTTTAATTCACGACGTATGTGCTTTTACAAACATGCCTAAGTGAACTGAGGAAAGGAATATGTCTGAGGGTAAAATATGAACTAATTAATCTTGCTGATTTGTGAGTGTTTGCTTCTGGAAGTAAGAACAGTTACACAATTGTGCCTTTCAAAGAACCAAAAAGGTTCATTTCCAGGGTGGTGGAAGGGAAGTGTTCCCAGCCTGACAGCCATCCAGGGGAGACAACCCAGGCGGTGGTGGTCCTTGGTGAAACTCCCGTTTTGCTCTTTACGTGGTCTGAAGAGGCTGGGGCTGCATCCAAGCTGCCTGTTGTAGGGGTCTCTGTTGCGGATGAGTTCCAGTGGGGAGGAGGAGATGGGCTCTGTGCTCCTTGCAGGGTCGTTTCACAGCCTGGAGTTTATAGTAAATGCTTCCAAATTTCTCTAGGAAAACCAGAGTTGTAGAACATGACATTCCTCACATTTCTAATTTAAAAGAATAAGTATTTCCATGTGGCCAACATGCAGCCTACAGAAAAGGCTGAAAGACAGCTTTAAATCCTTCCTATGCCAATTTTTGAGGCCATAAAATCAGGCAGAACAACAAACATGTAGGAAAGTGTGTGTGTGTGGTTTGGGGGTGTTTTTCTGTTGTTTTTGGTTTGGGGTTTTTTTTGAGTATTGTTTTAATTTGTCCCTAGAGCAATGGGATGGGCGGTACAGTGTGGTTGCTGTGGGACCTCACCCGCTGGACCTGCCAGAGCTTCCCAGGAGCGGTGGTGGGAGCGGGTGGGCACTCACAGCTGGAAAAGGCAGCGGCAGCTAAGCTGGGAGGTGTTCATACCTAGAAATCAGTTCCTTGTGTGTGTTAATCTCCCAGGTAATGAGCCTCACCAAACCAAAACAAGAAGTAAATAGCTGCGTGTTGATCCATCAAGCCACGGGTGTGTTTGTGCTGCCTGAAATATTAATGCTGTCGTGTAGCAGAGTGTAGCACAGGCATCTCTTTGTTCAGGGGCAAGTCTTTGTCTTCTTGACACTGGATTTAAGGCGAGTGCCCTAGTTCATACACACTGCTCATCTCTTACATAAAAGATTTTGTAATTGCTCCTGATACAAGCGTAAAACAAACCTAGCATTCTGAATACCCTAGCAGTGCAGTGCCTTTATATTTGTCTGTTCGTTGCTAATAATGCCTCACTTTGTATTATAGGACAGAAAACTCACAAAAGTAGAGAGGCAGAGATTTAAAGAGGAAGCAGAAATGTTGAAAGGTCTGCAGCATCCAAACATTGTGCGATTTTATGACTTCTGGGAATCCTGTGCAAAAGGCAAGAGGTGCATCGTGCTGGTTACAGAATTGATGACCTCTGGAACGCTAAAGACGTAAGTATTGCGCTCCTGGTGAGGAGCCTAAGAATAGCAATGGAAATTTTTAGAAAAATCCTACTTTCGTATTCTGAAAAAAGGTATCTCCAGATAAAAGAAAAAAAAAAAAAATGGAGCTGTTCTCTGGTGTCTGTCACTTGTCCCAGCGTTTGAACTGCATCGATTTGACAGGAAGAATTTTGGCCTCCATCTCCTTTTCCCTGCTCTCCTGTTTGTTATGCAACGAGAAGCTGTTCTCTGGTGTGTTTCATCTTCTGCCTGTGACGTTTTAATTTGTCAGGGTGTGTTTTTGTGATTGCTTTTGTGCTTGTATTTGCATGTGGTGGTAGAAATTCAGATAGAATAGCACTTGAATAGTAGAATCTCTTTTTTGACGCAGAAGGTGCTCTAGGTTATCCACTAAACAGTATTAATTAATAGCTTCTGGTACTGACAATCTTGTTAAGGTTGATATAAAACAGTTGGCATGAATTCTGGAACAGATTTTCAGCCCCAATGGGAGCAGTACTCATCACTGCATATATCCAGTGTGCTGCTCTGCCAGTGCATTAGCAGGTTCTACATTTTTTTCCAAGATGTACCCTCCCAATCAGTGTTTTAGGTAAATGGAAAGGTCAAAGTCTTGTGGTTAAAATTAAACTTCAGTATTATTGTGATTTGAGCATATGAAACCTATTCTAAAGCCATTCTCTGCATGAAGTGAATTGCTGTACTATTAGACTTGCAAATATTTGGTTGTATTTCCAACAAAAATGCTTATTATCTTCCTCCCTAAAAATGAATGCTCTAATTCCTCCTTTGGAAAGATCTATTTCTTTCAATTCTGTAGTATTTCTGAGCTGCTAATATGGCATCTAATAAGGGGCTTTTATCCAGAACAGAGTTACAGCTGTTAAAGCCCCTAGAATCTCTAACAATGTTTCATTTTCATTATACCCACTTCTGTGTATGTTTGTGCTCTAGGTATCTGAAGAGATTTAAAGTGATGAAACCAAAAGTCCTGCGTAGCTGGTGCCGGCAAATCCTGAAGGGTCTTCTTTTCTTGCACACAAGAACTCCACCAATAATTCACAGAGACTTAAAATGTGACAATATTTTTATTACTGGACCAACTGGATCTGTGAAAATAGGAGACTTGGGTCTGGCAACCCTCAAGAGGGCTTCGTTTGCCAAAAGTGTAATAGGTAATCCTCCTACTCTCCTTGGCTTCCTTCTGTTATGGCGGTTGTCTTTTTAATGTCTTTCACATTTTGCATTAGTGGTTTTTTCACTCGTAGGTTGCTAGTAGAGATTAAAGTGGTTTTGTGGCGGTTCCCTTCTTACTGCTATAAAAATCTCAATCAGTAGGAAATGGTATCATGACTTTTTCTCCTTCCTTCTCTATCACAATGTAAAATACTTTTTGTTTTTAATTGAAATAGTACTTGGTGTCCACAAATCCTTCTCCTCTCTCCTTCAAAAGGAGCAGCAAGGGTTCTCAGCAGCTGGTGTGCATTGTCTTCCTGAGAACAGGGTTGGTGCCTGCAGGGGGAGGAGGACAATAAAGAGGAGAGGGGAAAAGAAAGGATGGTCTGCTCTCTCCCTAACAAGGGAGTGCTGCAAAAGCCTGGGAAAGCCCCTGGGAAGTCTTCTGCTTCCAGTGACGCTGGGGTAGGGACCGGGGTAGGGACGGTTAGTTTTGCTGAAGGGAGAGGCAGCAGTGCCCTGTGGAGCTGAGCTGCTCTCCTTTGTGGAGAGGTCACAGGGAGCTGGTCTGGCTGGAACACCTTATCCCCGTCCTGGGGCATCAGCAAAACTGGCTGCTTCTGCAGGCAGCTGCAGAGCTCGTGCCTGTCTCCGTGCCATCCGGGCAGACTTCTGCTGAAACATCTCCAATTTACTAAAAACCAGGAGGTACGAAATTAAAAGAAATTTCCACTAGGATATGCAATAGCTGGTGCCCTTGGGTGGTGCCCACGTGAGAACTGTTAGAACTCGGGTTTGCTTGAACTGAGAGGGGCAGTTTCTAAATGACTCTTGAAGGAATTGGTTTCCTTACAAAACTTACATGTAAGGTTTTCTGTGTAAATATTTTTTCCTGAATTTGCCAGCATTTTGTGCTCTTTACCCAAACTTTGGTAGCAAATCTCCTTGTTCAGATCTGTACGTGATGGTTCTAGGAAGCTGCAAATTCCTGAGAAATGATGCTGAAAGCAGGGGAAGTTATCATGCACGTAGTCCTATTTCAGATTACAATATAAATGGAAATTAGATTCTAGGTAATTAGAGTTAGCGAACTGATAATGACAACCACCGTTCCATTACTACATATGAAAACAGCATCCTATCTTTCAAGGAGTAGTTGCTTAAATAATTATTTTAGCATCTCAGATTTTCAGAGATTACAATTCTTTACAATGATTTTACAGAAGTATTGACCTTAATGCTTAGGGTATGGTTGTAGTCAAAATTACAGAGATTTTGGAAATGTGCTTGGATACCTTATTGGTTTATACCTGTTAAGTTCCTCTAGGTTTTAGCCTTTAATAATGGGTAGTGTTTTTTCTGTTGAGGCTCAGTATTTCTTCACATAATTTATTTGCAGTGTAACAACTGTCCATGGGACATAATGGAACAATATCAGTAATACCAATACTGGCAATAATATCAGTAATAATAATACAAGTTTTTGTAAAATCAGTTGTTACCACAACACCATCAAAGCATGCTCATGTCTAAAAGAAATTCAATACTGAAAAGAGCTGCAGGTTGCTGGCAAGGTGTCTGCATTCATTTTGGCAATATAACTGAGCTTATCTTTTTCATGAGCAGTGCTGCTCCAAGGAAAGAACTAGGAGGACTTGGAAACACTGATGATATGAGTAATTCTGGCCCCTCCATAGATGTAGTAGCTTTAAAAGAATATTAGTAGCTGCAATTTTATATTGGCTTGAACAGAATGAAGTCAGCATGGCTGAGGTCCAACTTTTCCCTTGCTGCATTCGTGCCGTTGCTGATGCTTGCCTGACCTTGTAACGTACCTTTGCGGGGAGCTGAGCCAGGGCAAAGCTCCTTCTGCCAAGAGGAGCTGAATAGATGCTGAGCTCCTTTCCATTTAGATGGTCTGTTTCATTTAAGGGTACTTGTAGGTATTCCTTCCCACCACTGAGGGATGGGAGAAAATGTCATTTTCCTGCTATTTTGGAACAGTATCAGGAATTCCATTTGCTTCTTAGACTAGTGCTATCACTTCTTCAGATTTGTTTTAAATGCTCTGTAATTCATGAGATTCACTCCTGCCTCCAAGTCTTGTTCCTTCTAAAACAAGGTAGCAGCTTCACAAAACATCCTCTGTGGCACTTGTTAACCGTTTCAGAGTAGCAGCCACCGCCTGTGTGACAGCTGGGAGAAGAACCCGAGGAGCAGGCACTAAGTTAAGCTTTCACGACGTGGGTCCGGCTGATGGCAAAGGCTGAAGGGATGAACGTCTCTGAGGTGGAAGGGACGTAAACAAGGGGAAAGATCCATCCTGAATTCTGTAAAATGAATTGTACAGAAATGCTTATGCTGAGGCTTGTTTTGTGAGTGAGGCCAAGTCTACTTGCAAACACATGCAAAAAGCAGAGATTTTTACTGACAGTCCCTAATTTTGAGAGATGTCATTTATGTTGCCATTAAAAAAAAACAACTTATGTCAAAAGAACTGGTTTTTCCTACTATGTCACTTTACAGTTGTGCTTTTGCTGCTGAGGTAGAGATACCATAACAAGAAACTATGGGACCTCCCAGGGTGCCGGGGGGCAGTTTGGGTGCTGGGGCTGGGCTGGGTGGCCAGAGTCTATTTGGGTCCTTCAAGTGGTCCAAGACCTGCTGCGCCTCTTCTGGCATCCCAGCGTGTGTGTCCCCCTGGCCCCCTCCCACAGCACACAGCTGCGTTGATCTCCCTTCCTTCATCTCTTCTAAATTCAAAAAGGAAATAAATTAGTCTTGGCTCCTAAGCATAAATTACATGATGAGATACAGCTCCTGGAATAGATTACCATGGTGTTGATTTTCTCCCCCTTTGCTTTATAAGACCACGCTTTTCAGAGCAGTTTGTTGTGCAGGCGTTGTAAGGCGCTGCTTGTCGTAAAGCTGCAACTTCCCATTACAAAGCAGCAAGTACAGTGCTTCACTTACTATTTACCCAGTTGCATCAGATTTCTGACACCATAACCCCAGTCGAGTAGGACCGTATTCTGTGAGTAGCCTCATTGATTTGTCCCACTAAACCAGTGGCAGAATTAGGTTTAATATTTTGCCTGTGACTTTGTAGGTGATTTGTGATACTACTTGCTTTCAAAGTGCTGTCTGTCTGCCAGGCGGTTGCTATGTATCTCTGAGGGAAAAAAAATACGCACATTTACATTGATGAAAACAATGATGAAGGGTCTCATTTCTTCTTTTCACCTCCACAAGCCTGAAGGCATCCTCCCCTCCACCCAGAAAAAGAAACCATTTTGTGCCTTCCAGTATGGTCAGGCAGTGTGCCATATCTCTTCCTATTGTTCATTTTTTGGTTTTTTTTTTTCTTTCTTCCTCCTGCCCTTTTTATTAGCAGCGAGCCATGGATATGTAAATGTGTGCGTGTTGACTTTGGGTTTCTTCCCTGGAGGATGCTTGAGGTTTTTCTGGTTACTTCCCTCTTTCGAAACCTTGCGTACAGCCTTACACAGCTATAATGGGCATGTTTCCCATAGGTGAAAAAGATCATGGTTAAAGCCATTTAGACTTGATCAAAAATTTACATTCTCTTTGTGTATGTCTGTGTAGGTACACCAGAATTTATGGCCCCGGAAATGTATGAGGAACACTACGATGAATCTGTGGATGTTTATGCTTTTGGAATGTGCATGTTGGAAATGGCTACCTCAGAATACCCTTACTCAGAATGCCAGAATGCTGCTCAAATTTACCGGAAAGTAACCTGTGTGAGTAAACATCCTTAAGTTGCACTGGGATTTTGTCGTTTGAAAGTTAAAAAATGTGTTTCAGCGAGGTGTCGGTACTGTCATGTTTAGTGTGTTGTGGAACTTGAGGTATCTGAGCTCTGGGTTACACAAACTTGCTGCAGGTTTATTTGTAAGCTTGCAATCCCGCGGCTGCGTTGTGTTTGTCTGTACTGCAGCTGCATAAAATATTTTCAGTAATCTTTGTTGCTGATTTTGTCTCCATTGGCCAAAAACACATAAAACTTGGGAGGAATGAGCAGGGAGAAATCTCCACCCTGGTCTTGCCTCCTAAATGGGGGCTTTTCAGACTTGATCAAGTTTCCTGCAAAGCTAAAAGGGGCAACTTTTCAGGTTAAAGCCTAAATCTTTATTTATATGATGGAGGATGTTTGATTCAGAGTTCCAGCACAGATTCTCTCTGTTTATATCTTCAGACAATTTGTTACACATAGAAAAGGGAAAAGATAGCAGTGTTTAGTTTTGGAGTCAGCCAGAGGAGCTTTATATCAGCATTTTGGAACTCAGCGAGGTCTGGTAATCCCCAGACAGGCACCATGGGAATGGGTTTGCTGCATTTTCAGGTGATGTTAGGCTGGAGATGTCACTCTAGAATAATCTCTACACCGAATAAAATACCCTTTCCAACATTCTCACCCCCAGATGACAAATGTATTTGTCTCCATGAGCTGTACTGCGAATGCCTGAAAAAACCTCCTGAGTCTGTAAGATGCTATCGCATTGCAAATCCCTGACTGCAGAGAAATGAGACTTGCCAAAGGCTTTGGCAGCTCTGGTTATGTTTTGTTCTACTTGGTTAAGTGAAACCAAGAGCTGCAGGAGATTTTTTTTTTAATGATAAGCTACGTTAAACAGACTGGTTTGTTCAAGATTTTCCCAGATATTTCTTTCCATCTGGTTGCTACATAAGATGTTGATGTGTGTGGTTTGACCCTCACGCATCACCAGAAGATGCACACTGGGGATGTGAAGAGAGTAATCCTGAGAAGAAAGCTGCGCTAAAAGTTACAACGATTAGCTACAGATAATTGTTGCTTTTATTTCTTTGACCTCTAAGGTAGGAAGAGTAGTTAGGCTTCTGTAGTAGATGCACTGAGCAGATGCATCTCTGTCTCCAAAAGTGCCGTCCCAAATTCCTCTTACCCGGCTGCTTGTTATGAGCAAAAATGTTCCTAAATGAAACTTAGTAATAACTGGTTGATTTTGATAGGTACTTGAGACCACCTGCCTTCTCAGAGGGGTTTAGTCAAGCTAGTACACTGCAGTTCTGTGAAACCCTGCGGTCAGCACGCATTGCTCAAGGGCTGCATTTTTGCATGTGCTGTGCGCTAACCTCTCACACTGGGAAGTGGAGAAAATCTGACTCATCAGATACCCAAAGACTCGCATGTGCCAGGTGATGGGTTTCTGTGCCATTTGAATTTTATAGGTATAGTTTGTGTTCAATATCTGTCTCTTCCCACCGCTGGAGACCGGGGTGTCAGGGAGCTGGTGCTCATGTAGGTTGCTGTGCTAACCAGCTGTGATGGTGATGGCCTGCTGGGAGAGCGAGGATGCAAAGGTTTCAGGAGTCTGTGCTTAAAAAGTTGAGGTCAGTATCACAAGACACAGGAGGGAGGATGTCCCTGCTGGCAGTGAGGGAGTTGCGATGACTTTCTGAAAGCATGAGGACACATCTGAAGAGGGAAAGCACCTTTAATTCCATTTTTGTGTAAATTGTCACAAGCTGCCTTTTGTAACTTCGTAAAGCTGAATCCTGCCTAATGGACTGCAACCCTGATTTCTAGTGGTGTAACTCTTCTTAGAGTGTTGCCGCCAATCTATAGCTATTCAGAAATAATTTTTTAAAAAAAAGGTGTCGGAAGCTGCTCAGCAGTGCTGTTAGCTTCAGCTTCTCACACAAGTGAAATAGGTTTGCCTCCGTGGAGTTGCCTGAATCCTTCTGAGGATGGCTGCTTGTTCCGCATCCCTATGGCATGGTGCTTTATCACACTGCTATTCCGGTCATTCCTTCCCTACAAGGAAAAGTTTCTTGTCTTTGGGAGAACAGCTTGTTGGCTTTGTTTAGCTGTGTAGCCCTTCGGGTGGGCTCGAAATGCTATCTCTGTGGGTAGCTTAGGAGGCATCTCCTTGGGCTCTAAAGGTTCACATGGCGACAACAGGGGTCTCTTCTGACTTTAGGCTCTGGGGCCTAGTCTCCTGAATGTGATAGCAGCTGAGTAACCCTAGATACTGGGTGGCTTCCCTGAGCCGTGCAGGACGTGTGACCCGCTGCCTTGGGTGGGCGCTGCGTGAGCAGCGAGCCTTGCTTGTCTGTGGGGCTGCCATCACGGTTAGCTGACGATAGGGCGCCCTGGGCACGTGTCTCTGCGCTGTAGAGCCACAAATGATTTAATGACTTCCATTGCTCCGTGTACCCAGAGAAACTCTGTGTACAACTCTTAGCCATCTGGAATATTGGTAATTAAGACTTCATAACGCTCCTAAGCCTCATTTATCAAAGCAATATCCAAGATGGCCAAGAATAATGATTAATTAGAGGATTCCTAATTAAATGTTACATTTCAATTTGCAGGCTTAAGTAGTTATTTTTTAAAATACTAGTGAAAGTCTGAGCCAACTAATTTTCTGTGGCAATAACCTTTACATAGCTGAGGATTATACGGTAAATTATTATAACTTCGTAAGACTGGTCTTACACTAGTAACTTTAGAGAGTGGAAAATAATGCATATCATGAAGAACAAGTAATGGCAGAGAAGCTCTTGAAAGGTCACTTTATTACTGGTAAGGGGTATTTTTGAAACAGAACTGTCTAGTAGGGAGAGCTGGAGCGGAAAGCATCAAGTACAGGCGCAGAGGGTGTGTTTTGCTGTGTTTTTCAGCTGAACTCAGGGCAGTAGTAGTGGGAGCAAAGGCACTGGGGTTCTTTGGATAAAAAAATAAACATTACTGTCATTCCAAGGAAAGGGTTAACCCAGCTCCCTGTGGAGAGGGAAAAAGCCCTGTCGAGTGCCATGAGCTGCTTAAACTGTCAGACAGGGAGGAGGAGCAGGGGGTGGACCTCTTGGTGAGGTTGCCAGAGGAGCATCAGCACCCTGGGGGAGATCCTCTGTCCCAGAAAGAACCCCTCTCGTGGGCTCAACAGCTTCTCTAGAGGAGCTGCATCCGCAGAAGACCTGGCGACAGCAAAGGAACCCACTTCGACCCGTGTGAGTCGCCCAGCTGGTGCCATGGGGCAGAGGGAAGCTGTGGCTGTGGAGGGGTCAGAATTTGGGGTGTGGGGTCCTGAGCCATCACCAAACGGTGTGGTCTGCCCTGTTAGCTGGGGCAATGACAACGTACCGACAAAAAAGCTTTACAGTCACTTTTCATGAAGAATTGGGATTAGTCATGCAGCAGCTATTGCTAGCGATGGGTTTTACTAGACTGAAATATAGTAGAGAAATGGAGCGTAGACTAAAAGCAAGAGGCTGAATTAGACTGTTTTCTTCCATGTGTTAGATTAAGGCTCGGGGTTCTCACTGGAGCAGAAGGTGGCCCTGACCTTCTCGGATGGGGGGGCTCAGTGGTGCAGTGTTCCTGATCGTTGTCACATATTTCAGCTTGTCAGTGAGAAATTTACTGAATTCTAAAAAATTTACGTAATTTTTTTGTACCAGAAATGTAGACGTGATTTGTAGTGCTTTAAATTGAGAGCCAACGTAATGTAAAAATGTGATTGCTGTGTCTAGTTTCCTGATGCTTTTTATTTTAAAAATATAAAAGAACTTGCTTTTCATACTTTGGGCTCAGCGTCATGGTGGCAACCACTGGAAGTGCTAACAGCATCTAAAGGGGTCGGAATTCCTTCCTAGGGTTTGCATCGAGCAAGTGATCACATGCTAGTGAAGGTACGGTAACGGCCTTTTTCTTCTGACTGCCTCTACGCTTCCCTTGGGTGATGCGGGCTGCACGTTCCCTCGGCTGCCCAGCGCAGTCGGGGTGTTACCTGGGTTTTGCCATCATAACAGCTTTTTCAATTGTTTCTGCTGTCTCCTAACGCTCTGTCAAACTCTTGCCTGGTAACAGGACGTAAGATAACTCTGAAGTCAGCTGTTCAAGTCCTTATCGGTATAGAAAACAGAAACATTACCTTTCTGAGACATTACTGTTTTGTGTTAAGATACTACGCGTTATGCACATTAGTACTGTAAGATTATTATACTTATTTCAGTGACCTTTTATTCTGCCTGACCATATTCTCTTGGCTTAATTGCTGGTGTAGTTTTCCATCCTGTTTTTACATATGTGTAACTGTATGTATACAGCAGTCTAGGATAAAGTGGCAGTCGTTTTCAAAATGTACGGAGGGGCTCATTTCTTTGCCAGGTGGGACATGCTTGCTATGACTTGTCACCACTCTCTGCCCTTTCAGCCTGAATTGTGGAGTGTAAACATTAAAAAAGTGGATGTGTAACATAAACAGAAAATACATATTTTTCAAGCAACAGGTCCAAGCCACATTTGCTGCAGTTAACTTTGAAGTTATTTCCTGGTCAGCATATTTGCAGTGACCTTCATTCTAGTGCTATAATCTCATTTTTCATGCATAACTTGATGGGTTTTCTTAGTCAGATATTTTTTTTTTTGTGTTTAATCATTCTGCCAACTGATTTTGATGTAGACAATAGTGATGAAACATCGGAGTCTGTGACCTTCCCATGCAGCTCCAGTCCAATGTTTTCTTACTGATGCACTGCAGAATGCACAGCGGACCAGCTGTATCTGCTGGGGGTTCATGGTGACCTCATCGCGTTTAGCAGGACAAACCCATGCTTTAAAACAGCCCACATGTTTATAGTGTTCTGTTTTGCTTGTTAAATTTTCCTATTGTTTCTTTTTTGTAAATGTATTGAATGTTTTCTCAGCATTCGCAGGCTAGGTTTTAAATTGCTCATACAGCTAGAATAAATGCTGTAGCTGTAGCACAGCAACAACGGACAGGTAATGTTATGAATGTCACTGCACTGACTTTTTTGTGTGTTTTGGCTATCTTAGATCTGCAGATAATCTTAGATCAGCATTAGGATGGAGTACCATTCTGGAGTGAAATGGAGAGGAGTTTATAATTGCACACAGTGATCTTGCTGCTGACCGTCATGGAACAAAATCCTGACAAAACTGAGAACTCTGCCTTCACTTTATTGACTTCAGAGAGTATGTGGTAGAGTGGAATTGCAGCTGGAAACAGTTTCATCTTTTTTTGGAAGGGTTGCTTTGTTTTTTTCCCATTTCTAGGAACTGCATGAGTCCAGAGACCACCTTCAGGTAGAAGGTGGAGTCTTAGTCCACAGCAGGCTGCATTTAGGCTAGGAGGACACCTTCTCTGTGGAAGGAAAGCCTTTAGAAAGATTGCTGACATGGGTCAGGCTTTATATTGACTTGTCTGCCATATCCTGTGCATCTTATAAAGCATTACATGTTACCGCATTCAAGAGTGTGCTCTGCTGATGGAAGAATGATAAGCAGCTATTTTTACATCTCTGAAAAATGGGCTTCACACTTTTTCCCCCAACACAGAGGTTAAAACTTTAATGTCCTGTGTGTGCCTGACTGTAGACTCAACTACCTTATACTGGAGTGCAAGGTATTTCAAATCTAATCACTTCAGAAAGGTGAGGAGACCTTTAAGTCGTGATAAGGGACTCAAAGTAAATCTTTTTATTTGAGACAGAAATTCTTGAAAGGGAGATTATTTGATCTTCTCTTATTTTGCTCTTGGATTATATGTATTTTAGCACTTAAATAATGTGTGAAAATATCCCTGTGCACCTTATGCCAGCTAGCTGGCCCTGCATCTCAGGTGCAGTGGTGTTGAATTTACTTTTTTTTATGAGACTGCTGTACAGTTTTCAAACTCTCATTGATAATTCCTTAGGTAATATACTTTGAATTTCAGTGCCATGTTTCCTTGGGAATGCTCAGGAAAGGCAGATGGCTTTTGTATAAATGAATGCGATGGGTCCTTTGATTGCAAATGGAAACCTGCATTTCACATGAATCCCCTTCACTGTCAGGGGGCTTGTAAGCATCAGGGCACCACACTGCAGGGAGGGTTTGCAGCGTTACAGGGAGATGGCCTTGGACGTTTTAATGAAGAATAAGGAGCAAAAGCATAATATAGCACATGGGCACTGAGAAAACACTTTGGCAAAAGCAGTTCTGTTCAGTACTTCACTGTGTGTATTTTGTCCTTGTTTTGTTTTAGTCATCTATTCATAGCTTAGCTGTTCAGTAGATAAAACCAATAGATGCTCGGAGAGGAGTCAGTGTTCCTTCAAAAGATGTTGAAAGTAAACTGGTGTTTGCAGGAGTTGCCATTTTTTTTTGGTGGGAGCAATTTGTACGGTCAAAAATCAGGGGCAGTCATCAGGGAAATGATCAAGGACCATTTTCAGGCAAACCTGATTTCTAGATGCCCAACATGTCTTGCCCTGCTCCATCCCAGTCATGTTCAAGCTGAACAATGTAACTGAAGATGGTTTGTGAATTCTGGAAAAGAAAATTAAATCAAGAGATACTGTGAAATGACTTATGCTATTTGTGTGTCTCGTATGTTCTGTTGGTGTTAAGATACCCAAAACCTGATTGGCAGGTTCCCTTGCGTGTGTAGATACATTAAGCATCGTATTCCTCTAAGTGGCTGAAAGCTCTCCAGGTAGTACGGTGGAATTTGCCTCTGCTGCTTTCTGGGGGTGTTGTGGGGGAAGAGGGGCTTGTCTTGGTGGTTTTGTTCCTGGTTAAATTGATACCAATGCACGTTTGGGATATTTTTCAGTAAGCATTAAGCTAGAGCAGACGGTAGTCTTTTATCTTCACTGAGGTGGAAATCGGTGACTTCCTATGGCAAATGGGAATGTTTGAAAATGCAGAGATTTGTCCTGTTGCTTTCCATTGTGAATAAATGAAGGTTTCTCCAAACTCCTCCCCGTCTGAGAACATGATAGGCTCCTCTACCTTTAGGGTGTGTTAGGGTATAGAGGATCCATGCTAAAAATGTATTTTGGTACTATCAGAGCTCTCTTAAGAAATCCTCTTGACACCCTGCGGTGTGCTTTTGCTTGTTTTGAGCAAGCCTGACTTCGGGAGCCTAGGCACTCTCTATTCTTGACACATTTTTCTAACATACAAAATTTGAACCTTCGTTTCCTAAGATTTAGGTTTGGTTAAGCAAATAATTCTTTTTAGTGGGTCACAGCCAGCCAGCCACGTGTGTGGATTATTTTGGTTTGTTCCCACAAGAATGGTTGTTTTGGATCTCAGCAGCTCTCGGCCTAGGCAAAGCTGGGAAGCTGAGTCTTTGTGTGACTGTTCTGTCATATTTGGGTCTTTTTTTTTTTTCAAAATTTATGAATGTTTATTATGTATTAGTATATTAGTATGAATTATTATTATGTAATACATAAATTAATAAATCAAAGTTTAAAGTCAAATCTGAGGCTTGAGTGGCAACAGAATGTTAATAAAGTGTAATCTGATGCTGGAATATTCAGAAATTCTAAGGGGTGTCAACCTGTAGCAGAATGAAGCTGGGTTAATTATCATTGATAATATACACCTGTGGGCTGGCTTCAGGGGCGGCAGGTTGGCCAATGTAGATAAGGTGCAGCTGTGGCTGGTTCTGTTAAGAGGTTGGGCAGCCGAAGAAAGAGAGAGGAGGAAAAAGCAGAAAGAGGAGTGAGAACGCATGCCTGGGATGAGGAGGGACAGGCATGAAGAATATGTTGGTATGAGATGGTAAAAGACCTTGTTGCAGCCAGGTAGTTTGGAGAGTGCTGCGACACCAACCCTCACTGAGATTCTCCCATAAAATTTATTCCAGACCAAATTCATTGAAG
>JAVJGJ010000047.1:5482239-5510345 GCA_035590215.1 Microhierax caerulescens | reverse complement strand
TTGGGCAGCCGAAGAAAGAGAGAGGAGGAAAAAGCAGAAAGAGGAGTGAGAACGCATGCCTGGGATGAGGAGGGACAAGGAGAAGGCAGCAGAGGGACAGGCATGAAGAATATGTTGGTATGAGATGGTAAAAGACCTTGTTGCAGCCAGCTAGTTTGGAGAGTGCTGCGACACCAACCCTCACTGAGATTCTCCCATAAAATTTATTCCAGACCAAATTCATTGAAGTACTTGCAGATACTTTCTGGAATACCCTTTTATCCAAGACAACATCAGGTGAGCCAAAAGTCAATCTTCAGGACTTCGGGCGTGCTTGTCTGCCACTGTATGATCCATTATTTACTGTTCTGTCAGGGTGAAACTTTAAAAGGATTTGAATGGAGTTAAATGTCCAAATCCCATTCAATTATGTGCTTAATCAGAGTCTGGGCTTTTTAGATAAAGGAAATCATGTTTCCTTTTTATTCTGCTTATTGACTTCATTGGAAAAAAGTCCTTAAGTAATGGGATCTAACCATAGAATCTGTTCCCAAATTAATTTTGTCAAATTTTCTTCCATACACATCTTGTTTTAGTAAGTAGAGGTATTACTATTTTAAAAACAGAGTACATTTTTTTTTTTGTGATTTAAGCTGAACAGCGCAAATACAAAGGATATCTTCTTGCATAGCCATTCTTCTTGTCTGTAGCTGAAGGTACACAAGAAAAGTATTCATAGGAAATCTTCTGTTGAACTGAACTGAGCTAGTTACCAGCGTTACAGGTGTTGGGTATCTGTTAGTGTCTCCTAGGCCATTTGAGGAGGAGAGCAGTAGGGTGGTCTTGCTGAAAATGACACCTGTTCCTAATGGAACATCCCTTCCTCCCTGTCTGCAGCCTGTTGTCAGGAGAAATTGTCAGCCTGGGTTTTGAAAATGCACAGCTGCATGTATGTTAACTGCTCAGGTGTTCCCGGTAATTATTTTTGACTATATTTTGATGTGTACAGAAAGATGAGATAATATATTAACTGTTATTTAGCCTGAGAACATGCGTACTGCTTCTCCTACACTCTCTTCATGTTGGTAAGATGTATAGCCTCTTAATTAAAATAACATGTACCTTGAGAAGAATCATGCTAAGGTAAGGTTTTGGTCCTGAAATATTAAAAAATAGGGAGAGATAACTTATGACTGCCCTAGAAGAGTGTGTGTGCTTCTTTTAAATCCTCTCCATCTTCTTAAAAAAAACACACCCAACCCGAAAGAAATGCAAACTGTTCCTCTTGCACCGACATTGAGCCAGAGCCCCCAATGCAGAGAAGCAGATTCTGCTTCTCTTCACGTTTCCTTCTGTGATGGACACTTGGGTTTTCTCCTTGGAAGGCCATGCTTAATAGGTTAGATGTTCCAAATCTGGAGCTGAACACTATTCCCAGCAAAAATGTTGACATTTGACAGAGATTTAACTTGATTTATAGGTTACACCTGCTGTGCCGCTCATTCCTGATGAGATTCAAACAATGTGCTGGGGAAAATCAAGAGCAACACAAAGCTGTTGGGTGTATTTTCCTGCTCCCCTGCTTGGTGTTGGGGTTGGTTATTGGGTTGGGGGGGGGGGGCAGGGGGCTGGGGGTATTGGAGAGTGAGGACATAGAAAACCAAAAGATTTCTGGGAAACAGGAATTTTCCATGATATATTTGACTCATTCTTTAAATTGGCTATCTTAAGAAAAACACGATTGTTTGTCTTTATTCATATAGTGTTTTGAGTTAAGGCAAAACATAAAAGGAATAATTTCAGAAGAGGGTTATTTTGAAAATTTAAAATTGGCTGTTTCCTGAGTTTTGACTGCAGAGGCCATGGGATGTAAAGGTAAGGTTTGCAAGGGTTAGTAAAGAAAAAGGGAGATTAGCCCTGTCTGCGGCTGAGTTAATGTATAAACATGTGTGCTTATTTTGAAGTGCAATGGTACTTAAATATGGTAGCCCTAAATCTTCAATTCAGTTTTGCATTAAGACTAACAGCTTTAAAGTATTTGTTGCTCCAAGGGTTGAATTGACCTCTTCAGGAAAAATGTCCTGAAGAGATACAATGTAATCCTCTTTCAAACTAATTTTCTTTTTCTCTATCATCTTAGGGTATAAAGCCAGCAAGCTTTGAGAAAGTTACTGATCCTGAAATTAAAGAGATAATTGGGGAGTGCATTTGCAAAAATAAAGAAGAAAGGTTTGTTTCAAGTAATCAAGTTTTGTATTAAATAATGTTTATGCAGGGATTTCAAAGCTGTCTGTGGATTTTTGTTCTGGCCTCTGGGTCTCCCCTGTGCAGGAGAAAATGCAGAATGGAAATACAAATATAAATGATTGCCTGCTTTTCTGCCATATAATGTCAGGATAATTAAGTAAATGCCGTTGTTGCGTCTCTCAACCTCTCAGCTTCAAAGAATAAGGTCAGAAAGCATCATTGTGGACATAGGAACTAGCGTATTCTAGCTGTCCACAAAATCTCACTCGGGAGGTTCCGCATGGAGCATCGAGTGTGGTGGAGGTCAACCATGAATGCGACATGGTAGATTCACCACAAGCTGTTACAGCAGATTCCGTTGACTCATTAGCCTCTGGATACGGAAACAGATTGTGCCCTGTTCCCAGCTTTGGGTTTAAGACCTAATCTTCTTATACTGGCCTCGCATAGATGAATGTGTCTACTGTTCAGTATTTCCTAACTTTCACAAATACAACTTTTAAGGACCTCCACTGACTATCCAGAGGGAATGTTTCCAGTGGTTTGGGGTTTTTTTTGTGGTTATTTTTGGGGGGTTTGTTTGTTTGGTTGGTTTTTAGTGCTCTTTAAGCTCAGATACCTAAGAGAAGTTGAGCAAAGCTATAATCTGCTTTTCTGCACAGGCTTAAGGTGTTATGAGTATTGCTGAAGCTTTGTGAAATAGGAAATGTCATTTTTTCGGCAGTCCTCGGTAACACTGTAAATACTGTGTCTTTTTGCTAAGAACACAAGTTTGTTATGGATAAACACTGAACATATTGTAAATGTTTTTGCCTTTAACAGCAGTTTCCCTTCACAAACTTCTTTGAAATTGCTTAAGGCTTGCAGTATTTTAATACTCTTTATGTCCATTGCAGATATGAAATTAAAGATTTATTAAGCCATGCCTTTTTTGCTGAAGATACTGGGGTAAGAGTGGAACTTGCAGAAGAAGACCATGGTAGGAAATCCTCTATTGCCTTAAGACTCTGGGTAGAAGATCCTAAGAAACTGAAAGGAAAACCCAAAGATAATGGAGCCATTGAGTTTACTTTTGATCTGGAGAAGGAAACTCCTGATGATGTTGCACAAGAAATGGTAAAATAAATTTCTCCTGACAAAAATATATGTATATGTATATGTAAAGTAGTGCATAAATCTCAAAAGGATAGCAGGAATGACTCTGGTAAAGTAACTTCCACTTAAAGCATTCCAGGTGTCTAGTTTAAGCAGTCTGCATTGAATTTAGAATGACTGCTGCAAGAGGGGAAGAATTAATAACTGAAAAAACGTTGTTTACCAAGTATGAAAGTCAGATGGATGAAATGGTATTTCAAATAGCTTAGGGACCATAGAGGTCTCTTCTACTTTTACATTTTGAAAACTCTTGCCAGTTTTTGTTAGCTGTTGAATGTCTTTAAGTTTGTTTGGAGCCTTTAGTTTCAGACATCATCTTGAAATAAATTTGAGTTCAAAAGTTCAATCACAAAATATTCTGTACTGAATTCTTCAAACCCCTTCTTTCCATCTTTTCTGTTGGTGTTACTGAGGAGGAGTGTAGATGAGGAAAGTCTGTGATCAGCCACTCTTATCACCAAACATAAATAGGAAACTAGATTCAAGACCACTGCACATTTAGGAATAAACTTTGGATTTTTTAACAGATAAGTTTAATTTGGTGAATTTCAGTATCTTCAAAACTTGTGGGATTTTGTTAGAAAAACTATTTTGTGTTCCAGTTTAACTATGCAGTCCTTGAACTCATATTTTAATGTCTTTACTGCAGTTGTTTGGGTTTTCTAATGTCATGGAGACAGAATCGTTAAGCACTGAGTCAAGGGTCTGAACTTTCTTGCAGTTGCAGAAATGTTCCTATTATAATCTAAATCCCAAGGGATCCCATTTAATGATGTTGTCATCACCACTCTCGTTCTGCTTAGGAGGCACTCATTTTGGTAGTGTTGCTTTACTCTGCTTGGACTCATCACCATGTATTCCAAATTTAGTGGGAGAAATTCAGGCTCCTCTGTCATCTTGTTAGTTTGCAGTGGGTCCAATATTTTGGGGGCAAGGTATTGTTACAGAACTCATTTCATTTAAAAGTTGCTCTGGCACAGTTACTTGCAGTTATATTTTGCATTTAAATATTTGTGGAAATATTTGGGATTTTGAAGTTCTGTAGGTTACTTGGCTCACAGCTGTGATATCTTGTTTTGAAGAGGAAATAATTCTCATAAAAAGTGTATTCAAGGATCACTTCCAAACTACTGTGATACTATAGCCTTTCCCAAATAATGTTAAAACCTGTATTTTATTATTACATTAACAGTTACCTGAGTGCCTATGAAATGCTTTCAGAGTTGAAGCTGTTGGGGGGATGTGGGCAAAGGGGCGCATTATTCCTAAATGTCTTTTTCTAGCCCTTATGAATTGTGGAACATCAAAGTCAGGTGCTGTCGTCAATTTGTGGTGTTTTGTGTCCAGCGGAAGAGGAGGGTGCGGAGACCTTTTGAGTATGGGGAGTTATTGATCATTATTGGTGTTTTTTCAGTAGTCAGGCTTTCCAGCCTGTCCAAATGATGCAGGCAAGAAGAACTTGAAATGTTCTGCTGGGTGTGCAACCTGAAGTAACCTTTCACAGCCAGTGGGTGCTGTAAAATAGCATGTCTTCATTAAAAACTTTAGCCACATACAGGTGTAGGAATAAGAACTGTGTTAAAAAATGGTTGATGTGCCAGGTTTTCAGTGCCTTCCCATTAAGCTTTGTCCTGCAGAATCTACTGGGCACGTTAGTTGATGCCATACAAGGTTCTCTCAATCTGTGTGGTGGTTCTCTCATGTAACTCCCTTCTGTCATAAGCATTTGCTGGATCATCGGTCCAGAACGTCAGTAAGGTCTGAGGGCACAGACAGTGGAAAATACCCATATCCATCTGCAGCTGTGTTTTAAGCTGCTTTGCACCTATTAATTTTAAACAGCAAAAATCTAAGCTGTAAAACTGTCTTGTGTTTGGGCAAGAGCATAGAAGGAAGACCCTAGATTTCATCCATGTATACAAGGGTTTCCAAATCTGTAGAATGTGGATGTTAAGAACGTAGGGAGAACAGGCAGATCTCTGGTAGGTCATTATTGGGCTAGAATTCATACCCTACACTGTAAGAAATCATGCATACAACTAGCATAGAGACAAACTTCTATTTTTTCTGTTATGCAGTTGGATTCAGAGGAAGCCTGGTCCCCTTTTCAGTCAGATGTGAACAGCCTGCACTTGACTCTATGACAGGCTTTTTCTTTATAAAAGTCAATCAATACTGACTAACTTTGCCTTTAAAGAGAAGTTAATTTGAGACTAAATTCTCACCATAGCTTCTTTCATGACTTGCTCTGATACCAAGCACAGCAATTTGGGAAACTGTGTATATTGGAAAGGTTAAGGCAATAAATTCTATTTTTGATGTAGTATGGTTTACTCTAGTTTATTGTTCAAAGAGCATTTTTTCAAAGGTTTTTTTCCTCTTTTGACTATCCTGTTAGTCTTTCAAAAAAAAAAAAAAAAAAGGGGAACCAATCTGCAGTTACACTTGCTCTCTTCTTAACGGATCTTAACCGGTGATTAAATTGACCCAATATATATTCAGGCCTTAGGAATTATGTATTGTTTTAAATAGGAATAGAAGTTTTGCTCAAAAAAACCCCCATGAAGCTCAAGTTCCTGTTCTTGTGAGGAGTAAATATGGAATTCATGTTATTTCAAACAGATGTTTTCACCGTTAGGAAGAGATTAAAGCAGTGTGTGTGTGCACACACGTGCA
Organism: Microhierax caerulescens; assembly: GCA_035590215.1. Classification (NCBI taxonomy): domain Eukaryota; kingdom Metazoa; phylum Chordata; class Aves; order Falconiformes; family Falconidae; genus Microhierax; species Microhierax caerulescens. Next base: position 5,504,288 of record JAVJGJ010000047.1, on the reverse strand, counting down.
CATCCCTGCGAACATAACCTTGCTAAGTTTGTGCCTCCTCTGTAGATTGACTCTGGATTTTTTCATGAAAATGATCTCAAGATAGTCGCGAAGTCAATACGTGACAGAGTAGCATTAATACTATGGAGAAGAGAGAGGATTTGGCCTAGGATGCAGTCAGAGGAACGTCGGGACTCTGAATGCCTGGAGAAGCTGAAGGCGCCGCACGCACAGCAGGTCCAGGTCACCTACCTTTCCCACACTGGCCACCATGTCCTGTCGGAGTCGGAGGAGCCCGAGGCGGACCAGCATCCCTTCCAGCAGAACCTGCCCACCAGCGTCACCTCTGTTGCGTGTAAGTTTCACGTTGGTTCTTTGTCTGATGCCCGAGGGTAGAAATCAACAACGATCTGAGCCTCAGCAGTGAGATGAGCTGCTCTGCAGGGTTTTGCACAGCAGCCTAAAGAACACGAGTGTCTCTGGTGGGTGCATAATAATTTTGAAAGAACCAGTTTCAAGGAAACCTGTATTACATAGACACAGCTCCTCCTTCAGTAGCAATAAATGCAGAAAACAATGTATCTGTACATGGAAGAGCAGGAAAGGAGATCTGCTGCTAGACACAAAAATTACTTCTTCTGTGCCAGGTGGTGGGATCAGCACTAAGTTTGTGTGAAACACAAATCCCGAGCCTGCAGAAATTGAATTGGCACCAAACTGGTCAGGGTGACTGGTGGCTTTTTCAAATGATGTTGGCAATGTGGAGATGTTGATGGAAAAGCAGACCTTGCTGAAATCAAATCAGTGCAGTTTCTCGTGTCTTGCAAGTTACTCATGATGGCCTGTGTGAAATTTTTTGTGAAGCTGTGTAAAGGCCTGCAGCAGAAAAACAAATACAATCTCTGAATGTGACGTAATGTAATTCAAGATTTCTTCTTTTGTGGGAAATAACTGTGGTTAGGTCACGCATGTTGGGAGCACCAGACCTTGTGGGTTGATTTTTATTGTGATTTTATTGTTATTGTGGGTTGATAATTATTATTGGTGTCCTTAAGTACTGGTGCCTGCTGGTGCTCTCTCTGTTTCTCAGGCTCCGTTTTGTCCTGAGCTCCTGGCCGTGAAGTGAGGGGGTTGTTTGATCTTTTAAGGCAGGTTGGAGCAGGTGGTTGCTCTCCTTTGTCCAGGCCCTGGTAGCTACAAGCTGATGATCTGCCAACAATTCCTGTTCAGCTGGGGGCTGACTCAGCTGTGATCACTGGGCTATTTCAAGACAGGTGGATCTGCATCTCCTGTTTTAATTCCAAGCACTGATTTTGGTGTCTCTCTGAATCAGGGACTACCTGGCCTTGCTTTTGGAGCTTGTTTATTTCTGAGCATCTGACTTCTCTCCAGCAAACAGCAAGCCATGAAGAAGTAGTGGTTTTGGTTCCCTAAAGTAACTTGTCCCTGTGTCTCTGTCCCCTAAAATCAACCTTTGTTACAGAGTAAAGCTCTGGTATTGAAATCTGCGTCTGTTTATACTTTCAAACATCTTGAAGGAAATGTTGGAAGAAAGGTATTTTTAGCTTAGAAGATCTGAAATTTTATGAGAATTCTATTTTTTTTTTTCTAGCCAGTTTTTCTGATTAAATCTATTGTACATATTTTGCAACGAAACTATTATCGTAGTGCTTCTGGTTTACTGTTAGGGGCTTTTGTGTAAGCATATTTAAAGATGCTTTATCTTTAGCAAAGAGGCAGCTGCTGCTTTAATTCTCAGGTATTGTGAAAGTGGCTATATTGATCTCACTTCATTTTTTTTTAGATCATATACTTGTTTCATGCTATCTTAAGTCTTTTGAGAAACACCATAATTATGACACTTTGTTTCCAGTGGTATAATGATGCTGCTTGTGCTTCCCATAGTTCTGTTGGCCATGAGTTGGCAGCATTTTATAGTAAATATAACCCCCTCAGTTTATTTCCTACTCCTCCTCAGCTTTTAACCAATACTTGGTTTTATTTGGCAATTCACTGTCAGATGTCTTTGAACATGTTCTCAGTGATGTTAGGCATAAGACCGCTATAAATTACCATTTTACCAATTCATATAATAATCAGAGGTCAAATGTAAAAATGTAAATTAATAACTCAATGTGTAATGCATGCTCTACAAACATCTGAGATAGACTTACAGCTTTTAGCACTGTACTGTCATACTTTTTTTTCTTTTTCTTTTTTTTTTTTTTTTTCTCTTTGAGGTCTTAAAAAATTGGTTTTAATAAAATGGAATGTGTATGCTGTAGAAATCCCTGCTGCCTTAGAGTAGGGCCATGTTGACTCTTTTTAGAAATGAGCTGAATAAATATAGAGGGGAGTTTAATTCTGAAAAAGCAAACAAAAAAACCCCAAAACAACAAAAAAACCCCACCAGTTGGCAGAATAGTTTGTGAGTACTGAAGAGAAATGTCATCTCTGGTGCTATTAAAGAAGGGTTTGTTATTTAAAAGCCAAATAACTAAAACCTTATTTGGAATATGGAAAAAAGAGAAGATGGAGAGTGTTGGAAAAAGAAATAGCATTTAAACTTAACTGTAATTTAAGCTCTTTTCTTGCAACTGTGTTGCAGTTCTCTTTCAGTTTTGAATTTTAAATCTCTGTTGCAAGCTATCGGTCTTTTGTTTACTTACAGCTACAGTCTTGATTGCCTCATTTTATTTCTCAAATGAAGGGTACAGCAGCTTATGCTCAGGAACTGGGCACCTGTACTTTGCAGGCTTTAAAAGTCATGAAAGGACATTTTAAAATGGGTAATACTCAGTGATGTGCAGTTTTATTTCTATCAGACAAAAGATATGATGCTTGCCCAGTACCAGCAGCTGTGCAGTTCTGCAGGTTAGGCGGGCAAACGCTTCACATGAGAAACTCCACAGAGCTCTGAATGGTGAATCACTGCAAACCTGCAAATTTTGTTGTCTGTTCTTCATCTCGAGCTATTGCTGTGTACCCAAGTAGGGTGTGATTTGCTGAACTAATAAAGCGTACAGTGTAAAGATTTTTGTAATTTGCAGTGCTGCTAATAAAAAAAGGTGTTAGTCGGTGCATCCTTGGGAGATCTAACTCTAACAGACTCCCTGATCTGCTGCGAACGTTACAAACTGGGGTTTCCTTTCATTTCATCCTACAAAATCTATAAATGTCTACAGTTCTTAATGTCAACCTTCTGCCCTTTAAAGGAAATACCAATGTGCCTAAAATATGATTGTGCACAGGAATCCCATGGGGAAAGGTTTTGGCTTAAGAGAAGCAGCATGTGCCTTTTGTAGAAAGTAACATTCATGTTGTATAATGCATTTATACAGTGGAAAGGGCTAGGGTAGTAAAAATGCTAATTACATAAACCAGTGTCAACCTTGCTCTAAATCATTACTGGAATGTTTGGAGTTGTTGAGCTTTTAATAAAATATATTGTCCTTTCAGCTGACAGCACGTTTGACAGTGGCCAGGGGTCCACTGTTTATTCAGACTCCCAAAGCAGCCAGCAAAGCGTCATCTACTCGTCCCTGCCGGAGCCGGTACCTCCTGCTATCCAGCGGGTGTACAGCCCACCTCTGAGCGAGAGCCAGGCTGTGCCCCACAGCCTTCAGCAGCTGGGGCACTACCAGCAGCCCTCAGGAGTAAGTCTAAAGCTCTTCAGAATCGTTTGGTATGCTAGATCGTACTTCATGGCTTGTTTATACTCTAGCTTTCGTTAGGTGTGGATTCCAGGCCTTGCTTTATGTATTCCTCACTCACCTCTATCAATGGTGACTTGCTTTGTGGTACATTTCTGGCTGATCTGAACTTGGCTAGCTGTATTTACCATTCTGAAGAAATGCTTTGCTGGCAGCTGCCGTATTTTCAGTAAAAAAGCTTCTTAGCAATTGGTTGTCACTTCGCTGCATGAGCAGTTTTGCAGTGATTGGTTTTAAAACTTGTGCACGTAGCTGAGAACTGCTCTGTTTGGTTTTGCTCACCGTCAGTTTAGCCTCACGTTATTGTCCCTTCACTTGTTCAAGGATCTTCTTCCAGTCCTGGCAAAGGTCACGCGTCCAGTCACTGCCTTTCTGGCTCAGGGTTTGGATTTAATCTTGCACGGAGCTGGTGATGTGTGTCCATTACTGAGGCTTCAGAATCGGGCACTGGGAGCCCAAGTCTGAGATGTTCACGCTTGCTCCCGTTTTTGTGCTGTTACGACCTTAACCAACAGCAATTAGCGGAACTACTGGTGCAAGACCAAACACATGCAAGCGAACATAAATCCTTGGGTGCTTCCAGTGAGAGGCACAACACTGAGCACATTACGCTCTTCGGAGGCTGTGGCAGCACCGTGGCCCAGTTCCAGCCTGTGCCCATCACACGTGACAGGCAGCACTCACGCTGCTTTTTGCCACCACAGCCACCCCACCGTGGCTTTGGCTCTAAACACCGTGTCCCTTCTCCAGGAACTGGGCGAGGAGAACATGTGTGTGCAGACTAGACAGCAGGCACATCGCCTCTGGTGGCCCTGGGGACCTCTGCAAACCCTGTGGAGCTGTTTCTCCAGCAGCCTTATCAGGTGTGCTTAGCCTATTTGTTTTGGCCTGGCCAAGTTCAAAGGGAGTTGAAAGGCTTGATGGCTGTTAGGTGCCCCCAGCCGACTCCCCGCCAGCTCAGTGTCCACCCCTTCCCCAGACAAGCCGGCCATGTGGCAGAAGCTTAGACCTGCCCCTGTTACCTCAGTCCTCACAGTACATAAGTGGCCAGAAGACCAGCTCTTCTCCTGCAAGATCTGCAAGAGTGGCAGAAGACTTTGCCGGGTGAAGCCCCCGATGGCGGGCAAAGCCCATGTGCCTGGAGGGTCCCAGCCCTGGCGCTGCAGCTGCCCTCAGCAGGAGAGGCACCCTGCCCACTAACAATGACAGTAATGATGTGGTTGGGTTTTGGGTGGTTTTTTGTTTTTTTTTGTTTCATCTTATTTGACTTAAGAAAAAGTAAGATCCAGGACCAGTGCTTTTTTTCCTGCTTGATCCAGATTTACCCTATGTACTCAAGAAGGACGTAATTTTCCCTGGTTTTACCTTACATTTTCCAAATTGCCTGCAAAAAATTATAAACTGTATTTTGTGAATGCACTGAAACATGACTCTCTTGACCTGAAGGAAAAAAATTCATCCTTGGCATCTGTAGCGAGTGAGCTCCACTGGGGAAACCACCTTTCCTATGTGCATGCGTCTCCAGGGACGCAGCCTTCCTCAGTTGTTGTTCACCTGAAGCACTAACTTACCTCCAAATATAACTCAAAAGGCACATCTTGAGCAGACTTTTTTTCTTAAATTTTGCTGTGCAGCGTATTGTTTTAGAGCAAACTCATTCTGTCCATTGATAAGTTTCAGTGATTTCAACCTACGTGCATTACTTTTTCATGATTGAGGGTTTGGAAAGATAACTTTTATTCATGAACAAAATACTTCTCATAGGTTTTTATTTTCTGATGGGGTTTCCATATTTTTTTCTTCCTGCGATAACTTCGATTATAATTCCAAGGTTTGAAAATCTCAGCAGAGGAGACAAAAGCCTGACTCAAAACCTTCCGTTTTGCAAGAAAACAAAATCACTCTATTTACCTGGAAGATTGTTTACCAAGATAATGAGAACATAACTGGAGCTGTACTAGGTTTTTTTAGGCTTATGAGCCTCAGTCTGACATACTGTTTATTTTTATATCCTTTGTTTGAGCTGAAGTTGTAGAAAACTGATGTTACGAACCTTATTGGAATTTCTTCCCCCCACCCCTGGCACTTCACTGAGGTTTAAAATTTTTTCTCACTTCTCTATTTCTTTTCTGGGCATCCATTTTAAGTAAATAACCTGCTCTTTTGCAAGATAAAGATCTTTAAGAAGTCATAAAAAATATATCTGTGGAACAGAAATTTATCCTTGTATCCAGTTAATGGCTTGTTGTTGCTGTTGGTATATTCGTGGTTCACTGTGTATGTGCTTTCAGTGGTTTTACTGGCCTGCATGCTGGCTTCCAGAAAGACATGTAATGCCATTTGGGTGTCTTATTTGGAATTTGCTGGCTTTTTTTCCACAGTTTTAGATTAAGTAACTTTCCATTCCTTGCAGATAATTTTTCGTATTCCCCCCTCCCCGCTGTGTTTTTAACGGAGTACCAAGTAGGCTCTAGCTGCAGTTCCATCCTTTGTGAACAGTCATAGAGGCTCTGACCATGAGGGTTGCTCTTTTCTAAAGCAGTGCTCTCCCTCCCCGCAGCCTGGCCTGCCCGCGGTGCAGGCTGCACCCACGGTGGTACCCCCGCGGCCCCAGCACTACCAGGAGCCAGCGATGCCGTTCCCCATCGTCCAGCCCACCACCGTCGCCTCTCTGCAGCTGGGGCAGCCACAGCCGGTGCTGGCCGGCCAGCAGGTGAGAGTGAGAGCTTGGCTGCTGCTGGAACATGCTCTTCTCGTCCCCTTCCTTACCCCTGCTCTGCTCCAGCCCGTACCTGCAGCAGGTTTGAGGGGTTTGAGGTGATTAAACTGCCACTTGGGAGGCTTAGGGATGGGGCAAAGGGCGGTGGGTTTAAGGGATGGAAAAGTAGCGGACTTGAGGACCAGCATCCTGATGCAGCGTGAGACTTCTCTGCTGTTGTGGCTTAACAGCATCAGCTTGAAGCCTTGCATTGGTTTCAGTGTACTGTCTTGGTCCCTGAAAACAGAATACCTTTTATCAATTTTCCACTATTACTTGGCACCTCCTTTCTAAAGAGTTAGAAAGACTGTATTGCCTGGTGTCAGCTGTCTTTGAATCCTCAGCGATGCTGCTTTTTGAGTTGTGCATGCATGTTAAATAGTTCGGTATAGGCATCCAGCCAGTAGCTTTATCTTCCAACAGAAGTGTCTCTCCTTCTGAACTGTCTCCAAATAGTAATTCTTTGTGCATTTTGAATTATCAAATTCCCCCTTGAACCTGTGTTCCTTAAAGGTATTTACAGAGCAGCCCACAGCTGCCTCGTGCAGAGCGGGGGCCAGCCTGGGAGCAATGCAGCCACAGACCCGCGCGACCGGCTAGTTCGTGGCTTGTTTTTGTGATTCTGCCAAAGGATTGGCTTTTTTTTAAACAAGTCCTATTCTTCTGAAAGCATCAGTATAGGAACAACGTAATTTGGTCATATTGAAAAGCATATGCTCATGTGAAGTTTTGTCATACATCAGGGTTTGGGGTTTTTTTCTAATGGGCAGGGATATTCTCATGGTTGTCTCAGCCAAAAATTTCACACTTAAGCAAACTTAGGACTTCACCAGTTGCCGAGATCTCTCTAGTTGCCCCTGGAGCTTTAGGCTGACAGTTCAAAATCAGCTGTTTATTTCCCCCATAAGTAAATGCTGATTTAGAATAGGGTATTTGCCCAACTTGCTCCATTTCTTTCACATGCCCTTTCCTCACGGTGTGGCTGTCCCTTAAAATAATTCTATCCCTGATAGTTGAAATAATTCTATCTCTGATAGTAAAAGGATTTAATAACTAGTCTGTCTTTGTTTTCTAATCTTGCCAGGAAGCCAAATAAAAGACTGCCTTTTTACAGTATTATTGCAGAAATGGGTAAAATGATACCATTTCTGTGCAGAGCTTCCCAGAGCTCCTGTGTGCCTCAGACAGAAGCAGATCTGCTGTTCCCAGAGTCTGCAGGCGTGATGCCATGGGCAGTGGAGAGCCGTAGTCTTTTGTGAGTAAACAGTAGGGCAGGTCAACAAAAGAATGGGAAGTCGGGGTGCGAATATTCATCTGCCTAACAGAATGAAATGTATCGAATGTGTGAATATGCACCAATGGCTCAGGCCCAGGGGATCAGTGTTGCATCTCCTCCGTTTTTTTCCCCAGTTTTGGTATCTGTGCATTTATAATACTAAGGTTATAATGAGCCAAAGTTAGCGTAATTAATTTGGATATTTTCCCCTCCCTGTGCCTCATCCAATTTACAAGCATTTTGTAAAACATGCATGTTTTAGGAAGCTGCTTGGTTCCCTGAGCACAGTTCTTCTGCGTTTAACGCAGTGTCCTCTCAAGTAGAAGGTGGGCTGAGCAGCCTGTGTCAGCGTGCTCAACCTCAGTTATCTGTGGGCAGCCTGCCTGAGCTGCAGATTAACTCAGCCAGGGATGCTGAGATACCTGAGCTGCCTTCGGGAGCTGGCAAGGTTTATTAGCGCCAGCCCAGCACCGTGTGTGTGCCTCTGTTCTGCCCCTGAGCTCGTGAGGGTCTGGCGGGGGGTTCCCATGGTGCAGAGCTCGTGCCATGGGACACGTGAGGTCCCCTGATGCCTCAGGTGGGCTCCATCTCGGCCACTTAGCTCTGTCCCATCACCACTGCTGAGCCAGCCCTGCTGAGCTGCTTGTTTGCATCAGCACTGATGTTCCCTGGAGTTTGGGATTTCAATTAGATAAATGCCCCTGCTTTCCCAAAGCCTGGAATGGCAGAAACTGCAATACAGAGCCATGTCACTGGTGTTTGGGGTTTTTTTTCCTTTTAATGTGGCAAGATGAATACTCAGGCAGGACTAATAAACTCTGCAGGAGCTGAGCTGGTGCTGTGCAGTTATTCAATGCCGTCTCCAGCATGTCTTGCACCACTTGTGGCATGTGGTGCGCCCAGCCCCAGACACACACCACCAGTCACTGGATACCCTCTCATTCACTGATCCTTGCACTGGAAGCTTACTGGTTGTGGCTGAAGTTTAGCTCTTTAAGGGTGGATGGTATCTTTCTGCCTTGATAGATCTTCTGCAGTTTCATTGTATTAATACCTGAAAACCAGTTGAAGAATGCTGCCACTAAAATAGTGCAGAGCAAAATATTACAATACTGATTTATGGTGGAAGTGGTGAAGAGCAAAGATTATAATGCTTGGCTATTTGTTTTAAAGTCACTTGGCCATTGGGCATGGAGTTAGGCTGCACATGCTGCAGAGCCCTGGTGGAGCAATCAGCCCTGTGGTCCCAGGCAGGTCAAACCAGAGCCAACTGGGTGCCTTGCTTCTGCAACAGAACAATTGTTTTAAAAAGTACTTTCAGTGTTCATTAGAGGAACTGGAGGAGGAGGTACTGGTAGCATGGAAAATGTGAAAGTTTATTACTGATTATTTTCAGCCTTGATGCAGACATTTATTTCTGTTGTACTGTATGAAATCTGGCAGGCCAGTGGAGCGCTGTTTTCCCTGGAAGGGTAAAACTGCGGTTTCGGCTGCCACGTTGTTGCTACAGCACCTCAGAAATAACTGGGATCCAGCTTTTACTATAATTATTGTGTCGTATTAGTGTCTCAGATAATAAGTGTTGTATATTTCGATGCCTGCTACATTGTGTAGTCAGCTTTCGAATGTCAAGATTAGCTGGATATAATCTGCATAGTAGGAATCTTTGAAGTTAGTAGGTGGGGATTTTACGGGGCCAACTAGAACAGTCTCTGGGATTTAGAGAATCTGAGTCATTACAAATAACCTTTCCAAGATAGTTAGATCTTGTCTTTTCAGGTAATGTATCGTGCATTTAAATGTGTTTTAAACATAGGCTCTCACGCAGTGTTTAAATTAGGAGAGCCCTTCTCTTCTATAAAGCACCCCTACTCCAAGCCACGGTTCTGTTCTGTGTGGTTCGAGTGAGAAAGAGCGAGAGAAGCAGGTGGCTGTGTCCAGTGAATGGGTTCTTTTGTAACGAACGGGCTATAACCTTTTTTTTTATTCTGCTTTTCTTTCCTAGCAGCAACCCATATCACAGCAAGCTTCTCTGCAGCAGGTGCTTGCCAGCCAGCCGGTTTGCCCAATCCAGCCTGCAACCCATCTGTTACCCCAGTATCAGCCCCAGACCTCTCAGGTGGCAGCTAGCAGCACACCACTAAAACCCCTGCAGATTTCAACGGTGCCTCAGCTCCCGCCGGTGGCCCCTTCCCAGGTGAGAGCTTTGAAAACTCTGTGTGAATACATCCATTTGAGTAAAGCTCTCCAGCTAATAATTAACATGAGTTGCAGGTTTTGTGTGGCTATTTTGAATGCATGCCAGTTTAATTAGTCCATTAGAATATAGTTTTTTTCCTAATTCCTGTGTATTTCTTTACGATTTGTTTTTGTTTGGTGAAGCAAAAATCTCCTTTGTGAGTAATCCTGTGACATGCCTAGAGAATCCACTTAATGGCAGTTACAAAATTGCAATAACTGCATTTATTATTTTTTTCCCCCCCCACCTTCCCCACTGGCATACTCTCTTCCCCATCACAGGCTTAAGAGCATGAGAAGTTGCCCATCTTTTTCTTTTTCTCAGTTCCTGACTTTACCACTCTCCCCCTACCCCCCACCCTCCCTAGCTCTCAGCCTTCTTTCTGTTTTCAGTAGCAGGGACAGACCCTTTTCTCGACCTGGAAGCATTTGTTGGTGCTATTAAGGTGCTTGCTAGCGACAGCCACCATTGTGTGAAGCAGCTTGCACCAAAGGGAAGAAGCAAGCTGCTTCTGTGGCAACAGGGTAGTTGCAGTCAGCTACGTCACTGGGAGGTTTTGCTTGTAAAAAACCCTGTTATGGGATCTTCTGCGATGCCTGGGCTGTAGCCAGCCTCTTTAAAGATGGGGGGGGGTTAAATTGTCTTAAATGAATTTTGCATGAGAGTTTTTGCATTTTTTCTGGTCCTCTTCATTTCTGTTAGAATGGAAGCAACTTTTAATTAGTGTGTTGCTTGAAGGCTTCGAGCTAGTGTTAGAAACAGGTTTAACCTTCTCAGGTATAAAAACATCCCCCAAAATGAATTTTTTTTTCCCTCTGGATTTAAGCATAAATCAGTTTTTATTACTGTTTATAAACCTCAGGAAATGAATGGAAGTGATTAACAGACAGACATAATTATCATTGTGGCACAGGCAATTTTTACGTACTTGTATGGCAAATGAAACTACTTTGTACCATCAGTGAAAGCACTTGCAATTTATGTGATATTATATTTTTTTCAGATTCCTCAGTTTCCTGTCATTCCTGCAATTACTCCTCTGGCAGGACTTGACAGCCTTCCTCCAAACCTCTCTGATATACCTGCTGCAAACGTGCCCCCCATACCTGCTCCTTCTCAGTATTTTGCTCCAGCCATGATTTTACCCAGCCTCCCCATGAACCCCACTCTGCCTATGGCACCAAACTCCCCTGCCCTCCCCATGCAGGCGGTCAATCTTCCTCATACCACCGTGGCTTCTTTGGTCTTGCCCTGCCAAACAATAGTGCCAAATATGTCAGCTGCTACGATACCGCTGCTTGCTGTGGCTCCGCCGGGAGTGCCAGCATTGCCGCCGCATCACGGGGTGCCCCAGCTCTCCCAGCAGCAGATGTACCAGACCACCTTCCAGCAGATCATTCAGAGCGAAGTGCCCTCTCCCCATCACACGCAGAGCACGCAAGCAGTATCCCAGCCGCAGCAGCCTCCACCTCCTCAGGCACTTCAGCCAAGCATAATTCATCCTGCAGAACAGACTCTGGCTGCACCTGGGGCTGGTCACCAGGTAATCCACGGGGCGTGGGGCTGTGTCGGTACTGGACCCTAGGGTGGTGACTGCACGCAGGCGTTCACGGGGCTCTCTCTCTTGGAAACATGCAGTGGGGAGGTTTTTTCTTGTTCTTAAGATGTTTCGTTAACTGCTTGACCTTGGTCCTGGATGTTGTTGCTAGAGCTGTGAAGTGTGGTGGAGCTGGTGAGGTCTTAAGCCAGGGACAGGTGAATGTGGAGGGTATAGGGAATGATCGTGGGGGCTCTAGAAAGCAAGCAGACGAGCACTTTTTGAATCCCCTCGTCGTTCTCCCATCTCAAATGTGAAAGAAGCGTGAGCTGCTGTTGTCCCACAGGAGGAGAGTGAGCTGAGCAGTGACAGCAGCTGTACTGATCCCTTGCTCCACTCTGTGCGTGGTGCGGAGCCATCGCACGCTCGTGGCAGAATACGGGCAAGCTGGCAGATCATGGAGTCATTTTGATATAGAACAGCTTTAAAACAGTGAAGGGAAATAGCTGACGACCAGAAAACTGCATGGAAGTGGTCTATCAGACAAAAATAAATTCTAGCTGCAGATCCTTTCCCCCTCAAAAAAAATGCAGCATAAAATGGAGCCTCTGGTATTAGTGCTATTTGCAAGAGAACTGGTTCAAGACTTGTTGGCAAAGTCTGTAAATACTTCTACTGCCACATCTGCAATATGACAACGTGAAATGCAGCCTGACCCAAGCAGGAGAGAGCACTAGATCTGTTAGGAAGAGCATTCTTGAAAATCTGTGTTCTAAGTACATCCCTTTGCCATAACATAGCAATTTAAAAGCCATAACGCCCCATTTCAACCTGCCATATCATGGCATCTTGGAAGTAGTACATCATTTTAAAATGTCTCTCTTCAGCCCTGTGTTTGGTACAGAAATACTGTTTGTAAAAACAGTGGTGACGTGGAGCCCGAGGCAGCTGCTGCGGGGTGCCTGAGCCATGGTGTTTCCAGCGGCTTTACAGGGAGCAGAACGAGGACCACTGGGCGTCGCAGACACCAGAGCTGGAGAGCTGATACCCCAGACTGTCCCGACACAGTCATTATCTATCAGATGTGTATGGAAGAATTGCATAATAGTATTTTTAGGATAAAAAATGGCTATTGCAGACAAAATGGACAAGTGCAGAGGAATATATAAAAAACCCCAACATTGTTCTGTGCTTTAAAATACTTCTGATGGAGAGGTATTTCTATAAATAGAGGCTTTCCAGTGCAGCACTGGTTTAGCAGTTGATGGTTAGCACCTCTGAGTTTAGTTTTGCTCAGGTAAATTATACATTGAAACATTTTGTGAATTATTCTAGTTATATAAGTTTTTTTTAAAAAAAAGACTGCTATTCTGCAACGTACGCCACAGTTGCTGTTCTAACAGCCTCTTGCTTAGGCTGTCCTGTAACTGTTATGCCTTGTGAAGTACATCGCATCTTTATTTTTATCCACGTTAAAACCTGGAATAATAATTTTGGCTTGTATCCAGAATCTGCAGAGACCATGCGGTTACAAAACTGTGTGGCCTAATTCTCATCCAAGTCTTGATATTTTTTAACATGTTCTCCAAATAGTCTAAATCTCTGGGTGATGATACTTTAAATAAGTAAAAATTAGGCAGTGTTTTACCTAGTACTAAAAAGCCTTTTTTCTTCCATATTTTCCTTTCTTTCCTTTTTCCTCTTCCCACAAGCTCAGTCCCCTTGGAAAAATACATGCTGTACCTAAAAGGAGAATGTTCTGTTCTTAAATGTACAACTCAAAAGAGCGGTTGTGCAGAATAACAACATGGTCTCTAAGGTAGTTGGCATCTAATCGCATCGGTCCAGTTCCCACAAAGCGCTTATGCACACGAGTTATTTTAATGCACTGAAGAAATCCACTGAGATAAATGAAACTTCCTCTGTGCGTATGGTACAAGGAAGCGTTTGCAGGACTGGGGCCTCGGGGCTTAGCATGTCAAGAGTTAAGTTTGTCTTAAATGTTTAAACTAAGTGGAAAGCAATGCGTTCTGTAAGACACTGGTATATATTCAGTAAAAAAGAGTTAATTGTGTGGTCTGTACCAGCTACTGGTTCTACACGTATAGCAGATTCTTAAAGAATCCTGATTCAGATTATGGGTAGAGGATACTTCTCTCTGCCTGGACGTTGTAGTAGGCTCGTTGGAAGCAGAGCAAACTCTTCAGGACAACGAATTCATAATCCAAGATTTTAATTCCTTAGTAAAATATGGCTTAGTTTCTACGAATCAAATAGTGCCCAAGCAATACGCACATTGTCACAACTATACAGGAAGAATCCTTAGAATTTTATTTGGTCATTTCAAAGCAAGTTTAAACTCTTCAGCAGTCACTCTTCCAAGTGGAGACCACACAAATAGTCTCACTGCAGTATTACTAATCCTTTCTCTGTGAACTCTGGTGGCTTCAGTGCCTTGTCATGTGAGTCACAAGCACTCCTAAGCAGAGATTTGTGTTAATAGCTGTCTGTTGTGTTACAGCAGATTACGGGACACGCTCAGTATGCTCTGGAGGCTGGAGCCCAGGTGCCCATGCTGCCTGTGCAACCTTCAATAGTCATGTCACCGCCTTTGCAGTTGCAGCCTGAACTGTTGCCTCCCCGCGTCGCTCCAGAAGGTGTTTCGCAGATTCATAGCAGCCTTGCTACAGCTAGTCCGCCCGTCCCCATTGATCACTGTCTGCCTCTTCAGCCCTCTGGTCTGCTGCAGCTTCAGCCTGATCTTTCCCAGCCGTTGGGTCCGCAGCCCCCGGCTCCCTGCTCTGCTGTCCAGGCGGTTACGGAGACAACTCAAGAGGTAGAGCTGTTTCCTCTGAAGTAACTCGCCAGCCTCACCCTTAACCTTCTTACTTACTCCTTTGTGAAATAATGGGCTTATTTCACAAGGCAGATTATCCCCTCTCTCACCGTATGGAAGTGCTTGTCCTAGATGCTAGCAGCTCTGGGTCAGCAAATAATTGGCTATTTCGAGTGAAGCTGGAAGCTGCACGTTGTACCTTGGGAAACGTCTCCTTGAAGTATTAAGGCAGCAGGACTGAGCACCTCTTTGTCTGTAGCTGAGTACCAACACAGAGATAGAAATCACTTTCTTTTAAGTGCTGTGGGTCAGCAAGAAGCTGTTCTGGAGAGTTTCATCCGTGTTTTGTCCAGTCTTGTTTTATATGTCTCAAGCACTCGTGCAACCAGCCATCACTAGCCTTACACTGCTTCATTATGTGGTTCCTCCCTGTGTCAAAGCTTTTCACGCTCCTAGCGTTGTTCCAGTTTCATTTAGCATTGTATCCTTCTGTATTGCCTGAATTCTAGTCTAGCGCTGGGATTTTTGTTTCTTCAGGTGTTTGTAGGCATTCCCAATCCTCAGTGGTCATATAAGTAAGACAGATTTTGTTGGTTTCCTTTGTAAAACTGTCAGCTCCTCCTGTCTGCTATTTTGACTTTTCTTTCTACTCCCATAATTGTTTAACCTTCAGTCTTGACAGAACATCACAGCATAGTTTCTCCTCTTCAACTCTAACAGATATCCATAAGCAAGATAGAACAAAGATTCTGGCATTTGACCTGACTTCAGTAAATAAGTCTAATTTGTTCTCCACTTCTGAATGGAAATGTCTCTCCTGAGGCTCTGTTCTGAGCTACCTTTCCTCCCAAAGTAACAGTTTCCATCTCTTCAGACTAAATCTTTTTTGTTCTTACCCATGCTTTCATGCACTTGTCGCATGCCTTGACTACACAGTGCAGCCTACGAATTTCATTAGGGGTACAGCTTAGTTCCTCTTCAGAAGATGTTCAGTAAGGGTGCTGCTAACAGTAAAACTGGATTCTAGCTCTTCATTTTGCCTGTCCTTCTAGAGGCAGTCTAATTCCTGTCAAATAAATACTCATGCTGTGATGTAGGATGTGCCCTGGTGAATTTTGGTATCCCATAGATTAGATAGAGCAGAAATGGTAGAACTCGTCTGTAGTGCTTCACTTGAGAATCCTCAAGTAAAGCCTGGCTGTGTCGGGCATGTCCCTTACTCAAGGTATTTCTTTCTCCAACTGCCTCTTCTGTACGCACGGCTCACGTCAGGTTCAACGCTGATGCAAAAGCTACAGCCTTCAATGCAGGGGCCATCCCACTAGGGATTCTGGAAATACGAGTAAACCTCATTGTTATTGTGCAGTGCGATATGGGGCGTACGAGTCATCCTATATTACCCGAGAAATCCAGGTCCACTGAGGCGCATGCCTGTCCTGTTACTTCCTCATATCCCCAGGTATATTTAAGCACCGTTTTGCTAAATTCATTATCACATTTCATATGTATGTTAACTCCCTTCTCTCTTTCAATTTAAGAAATCAGTCCAATATCGTAGCATGGTCAAAACTGATCAACGTGCTCCCTATGCTGATTTTATGGCATACATTGCTAATTGTTTTCTTGGGTGTAAGAGGAGTTTCATACCTACATATATTCAAAACGCTGCATTTTGTTGCTACTCTGCCATAATGTTTTTATCTCTTATCTTTTGTTTAAATGTGTGGCAACACTCAGATCCAAACCAATCTGAACTGATCAGGCAGATGAGATTTTGTAAGGTACTTGATCAAGTGCGTTATAAAATTTAGATACATTATGTCTGTGTTTTCACTGTTCATTAACTTTGCAGTTTCATTGAAACTGCAGTCAAGCTTGGCATGGCATCTGTGTGGCATTGTAAGCATTGAGTGTGGCTGACTGGTTAACCACTCAGCTTTAACTCCAGTCTACCAGCTGCTTTGGTTTAAGGTGTAATGATGACAGGCAAGGGGCTTGTCTCTAGCCAAGTGTCTATAGAAGGATTTTATAGACATATTCTTGAAATATATGTATAAATATATATAAAATCATATATATTTATGAATATATTTGAGGTGTGTGTATATACTTGTGCAGCTATATACATGCACAGGTGTGTGTGTGTCTGTCTACATGTATGGTAAGTTTGTTGCAGTAAGGTCAGTAGCATCATCATCACAAATTCTGTGAAAATGGGTCTAGCCCATGCAAAAGTCACACTATTGATGTCCGTCCAAGCACTTGGGGAAAATTTCTCATGTGTAGAGAGCCAGAGGGCACGATGTGAGGGTGGTGGGTTTAAACGATGGATTTTCCTCTTTTATTTGTAAGTTTCACAGTAAGCCAAATAAAATGAAAATACATAACACGTTTCAGGAAACTATACAAAGCAGTAAAAAAATGAGCTTATACTTTATATGCATTCAAAAATAAATTAGGTAGGTGCTGATGTGGAGTTTCCTGCAATCAAGTTTTTGCCGTTGTGGTGAGAACTGCTTCATTTCTTTCACCACCAGCAGCGAACTAGCAGATTAGTGACTGTCTGGAACGTGGGTGTGCACAGATACTGATGCTTTGGACAGAAGTGATGTCGGGAGGGTGAAACGGGACATTGGTTTTTCTCTGAGTTCCAAGAATTGGTTAAACAGAATGGTTTAGGATTACTGGTGTCCCAACAGCAAAACGTTTCTTAAAGGTGTTTTTCATCTGCCAATACTATGTGTTTACTTAAATGACTTTTTCTTATATTTTAGGAGCAGGCAATACAGGACAAACTTCAAACTCTGTCACAGAGCTGTGAAAGGTATCATTATAATCTCTTTGGTATAAGTCATGTTTTCTTTCTGGGGGCTGATTTTCCTCTCTCTGGTTACGAGGCTCGGCCAGACACCTGGCCTTTGCTGTGGGTGAGAGCGGAGCGGCAGGAGCTGAGCGGGAGAAGGCAGCGGGGTGCATGCCTAGGGAGAGAGCCGCAGGCACCCTGCGCGCAGCGTGCTGCCTGTTGCAGCTCCTCCAGCTCTTCTAGTTCTCTAGTTTGGGTGCTGCGTCCTAGCTTTGTACATGCAACAGCTTCCGTTTCAGTGTGTAACTTTTCATGAAGATAACTGTAGTACGGTCCCTGGTGTTGGTGCTGTTGGATCTGTATGGAATCTGTATAAAATCATGCTATGCTCGCATAACTGGGTACGTAGTTGATTCTCCCTTTGGGACTAGATTGGGTATACGCCTGTATCACCTTCTGTAATGATCTTTCCCCAGGTGTGTTGCAGGGGATAATGTATCAGTGAGAGTTGTGTGTTGAGCTGCTCAAAAGTATCATTGCAAGTGTTAGAATACATGGCCAAAGCCCGTTCTGTGGTTTTGCGGTACGCAGGGTCATGCTCGAGCCTCACAGCACTAGTGGCAGAAGTAACGGTAAATAACCCCCAGAGCCAGTTCAGCACTGTTGGAAACAAAAGCCAATTTCAGTTTGCCAGCCCTTACCTGCCTGTTTCTGTACTCAAAAGCAGAAGGGAAAGTAGCAAGGTTTGGAGGAGGCGGTGAGGAAGAGCCCTGGAGAGGAAGGCTCGCTGCTGGACTGGAGAGGGGCTGGATGGGGGCAGCGGCTGCTGCTGGGGGAACAGGACTCCCCTCCACAGGCATCTCCCGCTCCCGGGCTACAGCTCCCGCTTCGGCACCAGCAAGCCGCCAGAGTTTTCAGTGTTTGGGCAAGTTAGATGGGAACCGTGTGTGTTCATAAGCAGCTGAATGCTTTGCCTATTGCAGGAGCCAGCACCAGCCTTGTCTTCACTGATTTTAAAGCTCTGGGGTTAGGATTTTAGTGACCCTTTTCTATTTTCCTGTATAGACAAGATGAGTTAAGCTTATGAACTTCGAAGACACCTCTCTTTTACCTGTTTTCATTCTACCCCACAAAAAAAGCCTGACACAAGCTAATGCAATACTGCAACTTTAAAGTGGAATCTTTTTTTTTTTTCCCCCCAAGAATTTCCAGCTTTTAAATACTGGATGGAAAGTGAAATCTAATTTTTTTTGTGACTATAGGTTAGTTCTGGCTATAAGTAAGTTAGACAAAATGAATTCATTTTGTCTATCTAGTCTGTCGTAGAAAGGCACGTCACATTTTCAGTCATCTTTTGAATTCTGATTTGCCCGAGTTGTGTTTGGAAAGCTGACTGTTGTGGCTGCAGCAGCGCGGGGAGTCTGTGCGGGCACACGACTCGCAGTTGTAGAGGGAGGTCTCTGCTGCAGGGGCATGGGCGACACCGTGCTGGAGCTGGGTGCTGCTTTGTAGGCTGGAGGGTAGTGGCACGTGAATTGAGTGGCTGGCAGCCGCAGCGAAGATGTTATCTAGAGTATCCCCCGCGCACAGAACGTGTTCCTTTCCTGGCGCAGGAGTTACCCGCACGAGGCAGCTGCAGAGGGAGCAGAAATCGGCTGTTCTTCAAAGCTAGTGCAGAACAAGAAGTAAAAGCTTTATGTTTAAGAAAAAGGGATCCGTAGGTTAGACCTACATTCTTTTACATCTGTATGGCTAAATGAACACAGAAATAAATTGTCCTGGAAGGTTATAAAATCCCACGGGAGGTTTGTAAGATCAGTTTACCCAGAGCTCTGTGAGGACTGGTTTAGACAGAGGTGATTATACCTTGGGGTAATAAATCGACCAGATGGCCTTACAGTATTCTTTTCTGACGTGGTTTTTATGAACCTCTGAAAGTTTCCTGCATTTTCAGTACGTGTCATATTACAATAAGGTTCTTAGCAGCTACTGTTCTGGCTGCTAATAATGATATACTGTTGCTGGCTGGTCATCTGGGATATTGTGGCATAAAATCTTTCTGATCCTTGAGAACTGCAGAGAGAGGAGAGGCAGTCTCCTATGGGATGCTGTGTCAACTTCTCACTTTTTCCCTTCACCTCTGACCAACGTGAACTGACCCTGTTTAGACCTTCTGCTGCGAGTGCAGACGGGCAGGAGCTGAGAAAACTGGACCATAGAAAAGCAGGAACTTGTGCAGTTCAGAGAGGGACTGTGAGGATCCCTGAAGCGAAGGGGGCAGGCGGCTGTAGTGGTGCAGTAGGAGTGATGGGACTTCACTTGTGGTATTGGCAGAAATGATACTAGATCGTTTCTGAGCAGGTGTGGTAGCCAGAGGACATGCCTGACTTGAAGTAGTTCCCTTACTGAGGATCATTCAGTAGCTGGCTCAATTTGGGTCAAAACAGTGCAGATGTGCACTTTTTTTTTTTTAAGTGTGTTGTTGTGTACCTTATGCATAACTACATTGTGTGTGACGGCGGTTTTGTTTGGGTTTTTTTCTTCCTTTCTCTTACAAAGCTACATGAGTCCAGATGTTACTTCAGGCAAAGAGATGAGTGACAGCTTTGAAGGAGCAATAGGAAGTGGAAAACAAGAAGGAAAGTCTTCGAAGAAACATAAGAAATCTACACGGACTCGCTCGCGCCAGGAGAAGTCCAGCAGACCCAAACTGACCATTTTAAATGCAAGTACAGCCTCTCTGAGGGTAACTTCGGGATTCCTCTGGCTTTGCCAGAAATAATGGTTGTTAATCTTTGCCCGCAGGTTTGTAACACGGGGGATAAGATGGTGGAGTGCCAGCTTGAAACACACAATCACAAAATGGTGACTTTTAAGTTCGACTTGGATGGTGATGCACCTGAGGAAATTGCTACTTACATGGTAAGGCTCGGTGGGGCGGCTGCCCATGGTCCCTTAATGCACCAGGCTGCTCCAGCTGACTGATTTTCATATGTGCTTGTTAACCGAGCTTTCCGGTAGCTTTGGAACGGGGGATTAGTCTAAATGTCACTGTTTTTCTCTTTGTTTTGATGTGGCCTTATAGGTAGAGAATGAATTCATATTGCAGAGTGAAAAAGAAACATTTATCGAACAAATGAAAGATATTATTGATAAAGCAGAAGATATGCTCAGTGAGGATACAGAAGGAGAACGAAGTTCTGATCAGGGAACAAGTCCCCAACAAGATACTGATAGATTGGAAATGAATGAGGTAAGAAATATTAAGTAAAGATTTCTAGTTTGATTCCTTTTTCTTAACAGCCAGTTACTGTACAGTTAGTTTTACATCCTCTGTTCAAAAAAAATTAAATGTTTCTTAGCTAGAAAAATAACACTTTTACTCCATTAAGGCTTACGAGTGCTCTTTGGAATGATGTGCCTCTTACACTGAGATGAGACAGCTAGTTCTCCTATTATTTTGGTTTTGTTTTTTTTAACAGGAGAAGCGGCAGTCTCAAATGAAGACACCTGTGTATCAGCAAAATGGTAAATGTGCCTTTGAATACAAACTTAATCTCATGCTTTAAGGCAGTCATGGGTTAATGCAAAAGTTTGCTACATTCAGGAAGAAATCCATCAGTTATCAGTGGTTGGAAATTTACGTATACGGGTATGACAGTGGTCCCTGCTGTTAGCAGCCTGGAAGATTGCAGGACTAACCTGGATGACTCTAACATCTGGGGATGTTTAGGGAGGCCCTGAATTAGACAAGCTGATAATCTGCTGTGGAGAAGTCACAAAGTTGTGGGCAAACGTACTCCTTTTCGCAACAGTAAATACAGTTGCAATAGGAAGCTAAAAGATTATGTTTGCGTTGGTAATTTAATTGACATTTCTAACCCATAGGTTTCCAGCTACATTGGTATTACAGGGGGGACTCGGGATTCCCAACACAGCCGTATCTTACGGGTTTTACAGGCAAAGGGAATGGGAAGGGAATTGGCCCATGATTAACTCTGCAAGTGCATGCTGGTGGGAACACTGAAACCTCTGCCGAAGGTTTTCATCGTTTCCAAAGTTCCTGTTATTGCACGTGGCACTGTGCGTTTGCTCCTTGCTGATGGGGGAAGGAGGATAATTTAGAATTACTTTGGCAAGTGCAGAAACAGGGAATCCTTCAAACTAGACTTTCTGCTCAAAAGATCAGGGTTTTTTGCCTGTAAAGGTCGTATAATTTTCTCAGCATGCCTTTATTTAACATAACATTTATACAAGGTGTGTATAGTTCTGGTTTATCATTTACATATTGCCAAGCTTTGAGATGAGATGTGGAAGGAATTACTAGCTAGAAAACTGCCAACAAGGAGGAGTTAAGCTGGATAAACTTTACAAAGCTAACAAATTTGTCATTGTGAGAAAACTGTCTGTAGTACACTTAATAAAATTTTCATGCATGTAACTACTCTAAAACTATGAACACTTGAAAATAAATTTTCTAATAACTTAAAATGTGTGGCAGAATCAGGAGGCATCACTGTCTCCCTTCCAGAAGGGAGGAGAATCAAATTAGGAGCCATTGATTTAACCTTGGGCAGTACTATAGAAGTTCTAATTTTTCTTTCTGAACACAGAATTAAGGCTAGGTTTTGACAGATGATCTGAATGAATGGAAACTACTGTGTTTGCTTCTTGTTTTCTTTTCACCTCTAGTTTTGCATACTGGAAAAAGGTGGTTCATTATATGTCCTGTTGTGGAAAACCCTACTACTGATGCACCAGAATTTCCTCCACCGGTACCTCAGAGCACACAGCAGTCTGAAGGGCCAGGTATTTACAAACATTACAGAAAATGGTGTCTTCTCTGAAGCTTCTGTGCCATCTTTCTTCTGTTCTCACCTGACTTAGCTGTGGTCATTTCCCTTCATT
>JAVJGJ010000047.1:5450811-5482139 GCA_035590215.1 Microhierax caerulescens | reverse complement strand
TTGTTTCACTTCATTTAGTTGGAGGAAGAAAATGATTAATTTTGTTAAGTCATGCATATTAAGTGTGTTACTGGTATTGAACCAAATTAGGAATGTTTGTTTGCGTTTCAGGAAAGTCTCAGTATTTTAACCCTGCCTTATGCTATAAGGTAGCTGAAGTTGCAGTCACTGCTGTTTTAATAAGTGGTGAAAATATTTCAGTGAAATAGTCTTGCATAATCTGAAATTTTAGGTTCTGATTTGACTTGTATTTTCTGGTGGGAAGCACTAATGGGCTGTGGCTAGGTGTGGTTGTCACTGCGGTTAGCTGGCAGGTTTTGCAGTGACTTCCATCCTGTGCAGGTCATTGAAAGGTTGAGCTGATGTTTGTATTCTTTCTAGACCTGGAGCAGTCTGATGATCAGCAAGTGGTGACGGATCTGCCTGGTGTCTTAGCTGGTCAGCAGCTTCCCCTGCAAGCAGGTGTATGTGACAGCCCCATCAGAGCCTCTCCGTCTTTGGCACAAGCTCCTGCTGCGGCATCTTCCACCGGCTTACCGAGCCAGGTGGAGTTTCCAGCTCCGGCACTACCGGGACCTGTTCCAACTATCCTGGAGCAGGTGGCTGCTAATGGCGGTCAGCTGGAGTATTCCCCGCTGAAGGCAGCAGTGCCGGCCCAGCCAGGCGCTCCTGCCCCCCGTGCCGCCTTGCTGGAGGAGCCCCCTGACGCCCCCCCTGCTCCTCAGCACCTGCAGCTGCAGGCCGACGAGGGCACGTGTGTCCCTGACGTGGAGATAGCGTGTTGCAGCGTGGGGCCGCCCAAGTCGGCCCCAGCCGCTCCGGCGAAGGCGGCAGACCTCTGCCCGCTGCCCACGCTCCCAGACGCCGTCGTTTTGGAACGGCAGCCTGCGGCGCAGGTCCCTCACCTGCCCGAGGCCGGCCAGCCCGGCGTGGTGCAGCACTCCTTCGTGAGCCAGGCCTTCCCCGCAGCTGCGGCGTCCGACGCTCTGGCTCTGGCAGGGTCTCAGCTCCAGAGCCCGACGCAGGTGCCGGTGGCCGCATCCCAGCAGCACGCCATGCTGCCCCAGGCACAGCCCGCGGCCGGCACCGCTGTGGGCATCGGCCTGCTGCAGCAGCAGCAGCCCAGCACCGCCGAGTCCGACGGAGAGGGACCACCCAGGGTGGACTTCGTTGACAACACGATAAAGAGCCTTGATGAGAAATTGCGCAATTTACTTTACCAGGAATATGTTCCTACTTCTTCTGCTTCAGCAGGGACTCCAGATACCTCTGTCCCATTAGAGCAGGGCGACAGCGAATTTAACTTGCCACCTTTTAATGAAGATCAAGTTCCCATCCTAGCGATGGACGTGAGAGAACCGGGCCATAATGTTGCAGATACCAGCCAGGAGGTGAAAGCTGCTGCTGAGGCCCAGTCGGTGCCGCTCGTAACATCTGAGATCTCACCTTACCCAACACTGGTTAGTGCAGCCACGGCTCTGCCCTTCGTACCCCCAAACCCAGCTGCTAGGGACAGCACCAAAGCGGAGCTCAGAACCACGAGCCTGTGGTAGGACACATGTAGATCTCGTGCTTCTGCAAAGATTTTGTGGGTGGATTACCTTTTGTCTGTTGACTGCTTTCCAGCTTGAAAGTTGTCTTAAATTTTCACTGTTGGTTGCACTCTAACTCATTTTACGTAAGTGCTTGGTAGTGAAAGCCAGACTTTTCCTTTGGGTTTAGAAGTGGTGTAGCATTTTAGTTCATTCTCCTTCTCTTGTGTCCCATTTCTAAAGCAGACAGAAATGTGATCATATTTTTGTAGCTTAAGAATGTAAAAGACAAGAGGGAGATAGTCATGCAAGTTCTGATGAAGGCAATTATGCTCTGATGGGAATTCTTTTATATAAATTAACAGTAGTGCTTATAATGCCTGCCTTCCAAGCCAGTCGCAGTAAAATAAACACTTCAGGAACTTTTGCTTTGTTCAAGTGCTGCAGCTAAAGATGACACTCTGTAGGTAGAAGCTTGCCCTGCTTTCAGTAATGATTTCTCTTGTCTTCCTCTGAACTTGGCAGAGCAAGATTTCACTGGAAAGCATCTCAGGAAGGCTGAAGCCAGGTGGTCTGGGTCATTATTTCTCCGCGTCTCAATTGCGCACCTGTGTTGCATTCTTTCAGATAAAGTCCCGAGTTCATGAAATTCAACAGATTTGCAGCACTTCCTGCTAGAAAGATCAGTGTATATCTTACTTGAAAAGTAGCATTTCTGGAGATAATTACATCACCACTAGCAAGGATAAGGCTGTTCCATGAAGTGTCAGCGGGATGAACTGTATCAACTGCTTGAAAGATGCTGTATGTTACAGGAAAGGCAGCTGCACTTGAGTAACTCTATAGAGCATATTGTTTATAATGATGAATGACTTTCTATAGCAGATAAAAGTGTCTCTACAATAGGTTATGTCTCTCCAGTAATTTTAGTTTGTCCTATTAAAATCTGTGCCAATAACAAAAGAAGAGATGTAGAATTTCTGATGACAGATATACAGATGAAGAATGTATGCTCTGGCTGGAAAAGCAAACCAGAACAAAACCCCAAACTGATACATGTAATTCAGTGCCTACTTTTTAGTAACTTAGGCTGCAGTTGCCTCTGTGACACTGCCACTGCTTTCTTTTCTTCCAATAATGGAGTAGTTGAGGGAAAAGCTAGAAGGCCACCTGCACAGACATTATGAAATAGTTTAATATTTCACAATAGTGTGAGGGCAGAGAGGGAGAAAAAAGGAGAATGCACTGCCTTTCTGCTTTGCGTGTGAGACTAAAATTCTTTTTCTTTCCTCTTTTTACCAAAAGTTTGAGAAGTCAGAGGTTGCCACCATCAGCGCTCATTCCTCAGAAGCAAGAGGTGGGTCGGCAAGCAGAAAAGGTAATGCAGCTTTCTGTGCTGAATGGCAGCAGTACATCTGTACTAGTGCATGGTCTGTTCTCTGGTGTCCCCTTGATGCTCACCCTTCTGCAGAGCACGGCCCTGCGCATGGCGTTTCTGGTCCTCTTTGTAACACAACTAATATTAAACATCTCGTTTCTGTCAAGCTTCCTAGAAAGAAACTGCCTCACAGGTGGATTTATTTTAAACCATAAATAGGTGTTTGTGGTGCGGGTATAAGGTATTCACACGGAAGCCTATGTTCCCAGTAATAGATTTCCCAATAATAGTAATATGTTCCCAGTAATAAAAGTCCAAACAGAAAGGCCCTTGGATTTCCTGGGTTTCTTAGAAACATGTTGACAACAATAACACGATTGAGGATAGCCCCTCTGGGAGAAGCCTGTAAGATTTTTCATGGAAATCCTGTGGAAAACTAGTACTTTAGGTACTTGTAGATACAATGGCACTTTCTGTAAAACATAGTAGGAGCTACAGTAAGTAACTGGGATTTATCACCCTCCATTTACCTGTCCTGCAACTCATGGGATTTTTTAAGGGCTGAGGAACCCAAAACTGCACCTGCTGTCATGGGTGCAGTTGGGGAGGGCTTAAAATACATGGGTTTTTAGATTGTTACGGCTACCAGGTTTGTGTGACAACGTAGGTAATTCTTGTCCTGGTGGATGCAGATTGTGTGCTGCTTTGAGGTCAGCGCGAGAGGGAAAAGCTTTGGGCAGCCTGCATGGCCTGTCTTGCTATGGATAAAGACAAAAGTGTTCAAGTGGAACATAGCGCTGTGTAATAAAATAAATGTATCATAGATACCATCAAGCAGTGATGTATTTCACCATTTTGGAGCTATGAAGTGACAGATTTTTGCCTTATGTTCACTCTGTGCAGTGCACCACAAGAAAGCGGCTCCCTGAAACACCTGCATTTATTGGTTTAACTTCAAAACCAGCGTCCAAGTTGTGAAATACTTGTGTCTTGATTACTGTCACTAACGCTTTGCTTCTTGCTTCCTTCCGTGGTCTGAGTGGCCACCTTTTGAGCTTATTATCTCCACTTCCAGCAATGTGCATTAACTTCATTTCACGTGCTTTTGTTCTGTCAAATGAAAGGTGTGAAATACCAGCCCGTCTGTGGCCAGCTGAGTGCAATTACTTTTTGGAGACATCGAGAACACCTTTAGTGATGCAGGTCCAGTGTACTATGCAGATTTCCTCATTCTTCTGGTTTTCTCCTTAAAAAATTCTCAACTGACTAATGAAATTCCACACTCTTATTATTTGAATTCCCCAAAACAATAGTTTGAAGAGAGTGCCTACCTGCAGGTATTTTATATTGTCCCCCTGCATTATAGATCCTGTATTACAAAAATTGGGTATTTAGATTATTCTCCAGTGCTACACTGTATCATACTTAAGTTTATCACAATAAACTGGGGGTTATTATACTAAAGCATTCCAGACGTGAAAAAATATATATGTATATAATTTTTTTTTTTTCCAACTTGTAAAACAGGTTCAGCTGCAAGCATCACTTCAGCTCCTGCTGCTACAGCCAAAGGCCTCCTTCAGGTAACCAGAAACTAGGAGCAGTTTTATGCTTGATTGTTACCGTTACTTTCAGAATTAATCCCTGTTATTTTCTCCAGGTTGCACCTACATCACCAAGCATAACTAAACAGATGGAAACTTCTAAAACGAGCGAGAAGGCAAAGAGTATGGCTTCGTCTGCACACACGGATAATGTAACGCAGATATCTACAGCAGATGGGGTGATAAATAACCTTCAAAGGGATGACTCTCTAGACTCTGGTTCCTATGGAAAACAGGCTGAAACTCATGATAGCGGTACACCAGCCAAAACTATTGGCAGGTTTTCAGTAATCAGCACACAAGATGAATTAACTTTAACAGCGCCACACTGCTTACGGTTCTCGGCACCCCCAGATGTCTACTTGGATGAGCTACCTTCCAGCCCTGATCTGAAGACAGCTGTCCGACGGGTGCAGACAGCCTCTTCTGTCGATGTCCTCTGTGACCAGGGTTCGAGTGATTCTGCTGATGAGCCTTTCCATCGCCAGTCGGTGGCTGCTGCTCAACTGTCCCCCCCAAGCAGTAGTGCAGCCACTGACTTAATTAAAAAAGCAGCTGCTTTTCTGCAAAGATCTAGCAAAGCTAGCTCACCAAGCCTCGATTCACCTAATGGGCAAGGAACAAAAATTCCTACCATCAACATAACATCTTTCCACTCTCAGTCATCATACATGAGCAGCGACAACGACTCAGAATTTGAAGATGCAGATATGAAGAAGGAACTGCAGAACCTGAGAGAAAAGTATGTCGGGTTACAAACAATGCTAAGGAAGCTTGTGTTCAGATACCTAGGCAGCATCTCTGCATATGATGAGTAAATACGTGGTTTTCATAGCTGTAATGAATAAAATGGATCTGGGGAAGTTAGGCAGCGCAAGGATGCCTCCCAGATGTCTGCGGTTTTTTTATGTATCACTGTTGTATCTGTTTAGAAGAATAATCCAGTAACTTTTTAAACCCCAAAACATTTCTGCTGCAGTGTCCGGTCTCCTTACTGAAGAGTTATGCTGATGTGGTAGCAAACGGTAGCATTTGCAGTGTATGGGATAGTAGGTTCCTATGTGGGCGCTATTGAAGGCAGCATAAAAATAATCTGGTTGCCTGTGTAGACAGCTGCTGTAGTGTTCTCGTCATGTCCTTCTCTGCAAGGGTGATGTAGACTTACTAGGTCTACAGACCCATCGCTTTTACAGCATCTGTTAGGCAGGTAAGACCATCACTTTGCCTCCCATTGGATCTCTCATGAGGTCCAGCAGGAGGCTGCATGAACCTGGCAGGAGTTGGTCGTGCTGCCAGCCCTGAGAGCTAGCTAGCTTTAAATTTGAACGTTTCCTTTCTTTCCTGGCAGGTGATGGGTAAAAACTAGCATTAGATGTTAGTTTAACTGAAATGATAATCTTTACCTGAAGGTATAACGTTTTTACTGAATACAGATGATGCATCTTTTTAAACCAGAACTACAGTAACACAAAAAAACACAAAACCTTTGAACTGACTTTATGGCACCATGAAATCTGCATTATAAATAAGGTAATGATTCATAGGCTAATGGCATTTTTATGGGAAGCACTTTTGGTTTTCTTCATGTTTAACTCCTTCAAACTGATGTATGTACCTTGAGAGTTAACTAATTTCTTGAGAGTTAACTACTTTGAAGCTACTGGTTTGAAGAGAAAAATTCTGGAAGCATTTGGAGTTCCTATCAGATCTCATGTCAAAATCGGTTCTTTTCACTGAGGATACTGAAAAGCTTTTTAGCTGCCTAGGATTCTGTCTTACAAATGAGTATTTGAGAAGTCAGTCACCACAGGTGGATTGTTATAACTTCACATACTTTGGGATGAGCAGTTGATTGCTTTATAACCAAAGACTGTTCTCTCTCTTTCTTTATAACTAACTATGCTGTCGTGATGCAGTGCTTTATCAAATATGTTGCTAGCAGAGTTCTTTTTTACATTTAGGCATATGAAAGAAATTGCTGAACTTCAGACTCAGCAAAAGAACGAGATAGAGGCACTGTATATTCGGTTAGGGAAACCCCTCCCGCCCAACCTGGGGTTCCTTCACTCAGCCCCACCGAGCGGCCGTCGCCGAAGAACCAGCAAAAATAAATTGAAAGGAGGAAAACTGTTAAACCCCCTGGTCCAGCAGCTCAGGAGTGGAACATCAAGCACAAGTAGGTACACTCACTACATTGCCTTCCGTACTCCTGCTGTTTGTCGGTTGTGGTTCTGCTGTGTAGCTGCGTGGGCTGCAGGAAAGGCTCTGAGCTGTTGCCAGTTTTAGTACCGTGTCTCCAGCTGGCATAGCACGAACCGTTGTTGGGGTGGGCTGCCTTTGGGCCAGGCTGGTTACCTTTGTGCCCGCTGCTGAGCATACGTACCTGCTCTGCATCGGTCACAATGTTTGGCAGAGAAACAGCATCCCACTTGAACTTGGAATGCAGCCGGGTTACGTTTTCTCATCCTTTCTCCAAAACCAATTTACTGATGTTTGTATTCACTTCTTAGGTGCTGTTATCCTGTGCTGGTTATGTGCTGTATCTTGTTAATTTTTTTTCTGCGAGGTGCCATATAAATAAGATTGGATTGCGTTTGCTTCCCCAAAGGCTGGGAGGTAAAATTCCATTGTAAAACTGTGATGGGTGCTTTGACCATCCAAAGTAGTTGAAGATTTTTCAAACAGTAGTACAGTCTTGAGTTATCATCCCTTTGGAAAGTATAAAGATATAATTTAACTGGAAAATGTTTATATACCCCAGTATTTATTTCTTCAGGAAAATGTAAAATATAATATGAATAATTTTTCTTCAACTTAGTTCTTATTTATGTTCTTATTTAGAGGAGCAGCGGCACCTCCAGCATTACCCTGTATTTCAAACCTGGTAGCTCTTGTTTGCAAGGTCACTGCATCACAGGTCCACTTCAAATTTCATTGCATTAATTAACAGACAGAGTGTTTTGGAGGTTTACTTTGAATCAAGGATTTCAGCTGAGGCAAGAAAAGCAAAGATACTCAAAGGCGAGATGTTCTGTGGTCCAGCTTGAATCCCGGTATTCTTGCCTGCAGGAACTGAAGCAATGTTCAGTGCTTTATACCTCTTCAGCTGCCGCCTGGCTGACGTGCATAGAGGTTTTACTTCCTTTCCTTGTGAGGAGATACTCTGAATGTCTGCTGTCCTTGGGCCATTCATTTTTCCGGTTTGTTCTTGGGTTCTCTCTAGCCATTTCCCCCTCTGTCTATTCACAAAACCCACATCTGTCTCCACTCATGGATCTTGGCTCATATTAGCGTACTGTGCTAGTCCAAAGAATTTAAGCCTATTTTAAGCATCAGAGATCCCAGTTCTTCTTTTGGGGGTGGGGTGGGGGTGGTTCTCCTCATCACCTTCAGTTAGAGAACAGAAATCTGCTCAGCCAGACCGCTGCTTCGGTGCATGCCTTCCTTCACGCATTTCTTCTGTGTTATTTTCCAGGTTTTTTGAGGCACTGTGTAAAGTTTATGTTACCTTTGAGAATCTGTATCCGTGCCCAAGTTCTCATCCTCGACTCTGTGTATATTCCTCATTTTTTTGGCCTTCCTAGGTCCTTCCTCAGGGATCAAGGGGAGGCGGTTTCTAATATGGATCCTGATCTTACTGTCATTTCCACTGGTAGATGCTTTTGCTGATAAATCCATGCAACAAGGGTGATTACAAACTATTCTGGTGGTAAAGTCTCCTTACATGAGCTGCTCAAGTGGACAGACGTATCAATACGGATAGTTATATATACACATGGATCTATCCATATATAGACAGCTATAAATAAAAAGTCCCTCATGTCTTTACAGCAACTTTTTATTTCTCTCCATTTGCTTGCTTTCCCCTCTCATGTTTGAGAGCAAACCTACGTGTTCTGCTCCATCGTTCTGTGTGTTCATCCTCCCACATAGGTGCTTCTGCAGCTCTCGCTTCATTTCAGCAGTGCTCCTGGTGAGGTTCTGACTGCAACCTTTCTGAAAAATTCAGAAAACAGACTGTAGACATGAAACTTACTCCTTAAGCTTCTTGGAGAACCTGGATCGGTGATAGCATGTGTAGGTTATATTCTGGTGCAGGCTATCCATAAGGTCTGTGCTTCATACAGTACTTCAGAGTTTTAAACCGCTGTTCCTCTTGGTGGCCAGGGAATGATTATTTTTAGGTACGGATTTTTATTTGGTGGTTTCCTAGCATTTGCCATTGCATGTGTTTTGTTTGTTTGCTCTTTCAGGTAATCTTTCAGACTCTAAAGACTCACCCCACAAAGAAACAGCTAAAGCTCAGCCTGGGTCTCCCGAAGCAGCAGCAGCAGCTACCACCTCCCCTACCCCAGCCACCTTTGGGAAGGCTGTTCAGACACAGCAGCCGTGCTCTGTCAAAGCCTCTTTGTCTTCTGACATCTGCTCCGGCTTGGGCCCCGAAGGAGGTGACGTGAACGCAAGCTCTGGCCAAGGTGATTTTTTTCATACCGGCTGTTCAGCATGTCTTCCAGCACATGCTAAAATTAGTTTGCTTCCCTTATGCTTGAACTTTTTAGGAGTGGATTTCACTTCTAGTGATGTAGGAACGTGAACCTCTGACAATCCAAATTACGGGCTTGTCTTTAAAAAGATCGTTGCAGTATTGTCAGTAGAACAAAAGTAAAGTATCTTACCAAGTGTCGAGTCAACACTCGAGAAGGCACGCTAACTTTTAGGAAGAAACTACCTTTGACACCTTTTCTGGAGTCTGCCTTACAGATTTCTGAGAAAAAGGAAAGGAAAACAAAAAAGATCTAGCAGGATAGGAGATTGTTTCCTTTGGTTCACTTTGGGCTTCTTGAAGCCCCTTGATACCGATGGACCCAGAGTTCCTCATTATAAACTACCAAACCATCCTTGGGTGTGAGGGTGGTGGGGGGCAGGGAGAAAAAAAGAAAACCAAACCCAGAGAACCAAGTTATGTTTCCTTTATCGGACGGGTTAACTCTGTGCATGGTTTTGGAGTCCCAGCTAAAGGACTGTAGATTGGCTTTGTTCCCCAGTCCCGACCTCTGATACTTCTGTGTCTTGCACACCTCATAGGCTTTTGACTGATCTTGTTGCCATGCATATTGGAAGTTTTAATGATGATTAAAATACCTTCCTCTCATTGCACATCCTGCCAAACTAATCTGCAAAATACCTATCTGTCCTCTTCTGCTGTTATTGCATCCTTTGTGTATGGTCAATTAACTTACTCCTCTTTGGCAAAGTTTAAAATGGAGATGTGGATGTTTAACTAACAAAGCTGATTTGACTGATGGTATAGGGCATCTGATCACAGCTACTTGTACTTTATAAGTGTCTTTGTTTTCTTCCCTTTATATTCATTTGCAGGCTGGACGGTTTTCCACCAAACGTCTGAGAGAGTGACCTATAAATCTAGTAGCAAACCTCGTACCAGATTCCTCAGTGGACCTGTGTCTTTGTCCATCTGTTTGTATTTGTTCTTTTGTATTTTATCACAGTCCATCTTTCTTTTACCCACTTTTTCCAATTCCATGTTTTATCTCTAATATGTTTGGCAGGATGCCCCTTTTTCTGAACCATCTTTTCTTTCTTTTTATCTTTCTTTTTAAGTAATCATCATGAACACACCTTATTTATATTAATTTTTCATATGAAAGCTTTTTTTGCACTGCTTTTGGCTCGTGCCTGGGCACCAAAAGCATGTGTGGAAGATCTCATCATTTATTATATAGCCTTATGGTAAATTTTACCCTGGACTTACCAAAGCTTTTGTACTTTATGTGATTTATGTTGAAGTAATTTTATTTGCAATGTGGCAAATATACATGTCTGCTGTCCCGGTTCCAGCGACAACAAAAAGAAATCCATCCTTCTGTAGACGAATGGTCTCTTTCACACATGTTTGGACTATGAAGACATGCATGTAGCAAGCTGATACAATACTAGAAGGTCACTGAAGGGTATAACTTCCATACAAGGGCTGTATTAACACGATATACAGTACTGTTTATATCCACTCTATTTTCTTTAATTTTTTTTCCCCCCGCTCTTTGCATGTGGAAATGCTGAGACGATAGTGCTCCAGCTAGCTCTTTCAAAATCTGTTTCCTAGGTGGGCTTTTCCCCATGCATTCGCTTGAATTACTTCTAACAGAGCAATTTTTAATGTATTTGTAAGCAGCAGGAAGATCTGGTTACTCCATGGGAGAGTACCATCAACTTTTTTTGTGTAAGCTGATCTGGCTGAAGCACTTTACTCAGTTTATTTTCTTATGACCTTATGTGACCTCAGAGATGAAGTCAATTAGCAGTTCATCAATGCATAAATAAGTAAAAAGCAATATCAGATTTTCAGATGAGACTTTGAAATGGATTGCTGGGATCCAGTATTTTTATGTTTCAAATAATTGTGCACCTTCTATTTGTACCCTATTTGTATAACTTCTAAAGTAATTGGCAATTCAACCAAACGATACCAAGATATTCAATTAAAAAATTAAGACCTTTTTACCCAATCACATATGCTGCTTTTTAGGCAAACAGATTTTGCTTGTACAATAAAGATATGTTGTGCTGAACAGGTACTATAGGCCACTTTACATATAACATTAGAAAGGCTAATAACGTTCTTGAGAAAATGTTTGGTTAACTAACTGTTCATTTGCATTAATATCAGATCTCCCATTGGAGTTCTACATTGCTCATCATTATCCAAGTGGTACAGATCAAAGGCACAAGACCACTCAAATACACTCCTCCTAATTTTATGAATAAAAAGTACTGTGAAAAATAATCTTGATTTTATTTTATTTTTTTTTTCCTTTTTGGTTGAGGTCCCTAAAAGTCCAAGCACTCAGGTTCTTGAGAACTGGTGTTTACTGCTCAGCATACTGAATTTTTCATTATGCAAGTTTTATAAGGACTGTGGAAGTCATGAGACAATTCTGCATTCGGGATTTTTTTTTTTTTCTGAGAACCCGAGGGGAATTCCTAGTTCACGGATTTTCCCATTTGGTATTATAACGGACGTAGTAGTTTCTTCCTCTGCACATATAATTCCCAGAAGTTGTTTCATTAATCTTTCACAGAATTGCTATTCAGTAGGTTGTAAAAAGACTGGGAGATGGCAATTAAAAACCAGCGTATTAAAAATGTTTGGGTGCATGGATCTTGTGAATGAAACCAAGGGAATATGTAAATCCTTCAAATCGTGAAGTTTCCCGATGCTTAAATAACTCGGCATGACTAACTGCTTTCTGTTCTCAGCCCATATGCTCTCTTCTCGGCTTCTCCCGGGTGAAGCGTTTGGAGAGGAGGTTTGCACTCCCCCATTTCTGAGTCATGTGAGGAGCTGGACTGAGTTTCAGGCGCGTAGCCCTGGCACATCCCTCCCGAGTCACCGCCGCTCAGGGGGCGCAGCTTAGTTTCAAATACTGCCTGTCACTTGAGGTGCTGCCCAGTTGTCCACAGCTGAATTACTGGTAGGTTTTGATGGGGACAGGAGGTTATTCCAGCTTGTTTTCCCAGTGAGCCCAGCAGGTCGGTAGCGTGTGTGTGTGAGGGGTGGAAGGTGGTCAACCCCCTGAGGGGGGCTGGGGCTGCCGCCATCTTGGGTGGCCGTGACTGTGGGCCTCGGTGACGGCGGGTGGCAGCTGGCCAGCACCCCTTCCCCTCAGGGGGTGCTGAGGGCCCGGGCGAGGTGCTGAGCACGGTCACATCTCCGCATGCCAGAGACAGGCGGTGGGCGAGTGCCGGGCCTGGGGGACCTGCCCGTGCCGCGGCTCGGTGGCCTGTCCGCGTGGTTCTGGGTCCCGGGTCTCTTCCAGAAGTTGAGGTTTCCCTGGGGTCTTCTGTTTGTTTGAGAGCAGTGGGGAAAATCTGTGCTGGATGTTTGGAAAAGCTCTGGATTGATAAGTTTAAGGGAAAACAGCCCTTTGGGGAGCTTGGATAATCCAGCGAGAGGCTGTACTGTGTTAGCAGGCAAATTAGCCGCACGCTTTGAAAAATAAACATCCAGATGCACTAAGCTTAGTTTTACAAGTAGTTCATCAAACTTGGAATGCTTTCAGAGTGTTCTCAAAGAATTCTTCTTGATATGTTCCCCATGTCCAATATTGACTTCTCCTTTGTACTTTTCATGGGATAAACCGTTTTTGATGGGCTTCAGCGTAAGTGTAGCCTGAGCTTCTTCCCTGGGTTAAATGGCAAGGGTGTTTAGGGAAGAGTTTGTGCTGATCGTGAGCGGAATTTTCAAAAGCTCCATTTGGCTTGGACTTGTAACCTTGTGTAAAGGGGGTTTTGTCAGGTCTGTAGTCGTTTGTGTATTGTATGTGCATAGGCAATTATGGAAATGGTCTAAGAATTTATTGCCATTTCGATTTTACGTTAGCTTTCAAGCTTTTTGGCAGGTGTTAGAGTGCAAATATGGGACGGTGAATTTTTTCTTCTGTCCTGTATGATATAGTGGCTATTTAATTTCTCAGATAAGAAATCTGGAATTGGAGGTAAACCACTCTGTTGAACTCTTGTAGTCTTAGATTTCGTCTTAATTATGATTCATCTCCTTAACTTTACAGCTATCAAACACCTTGATTTTAGAAGTAATACAACTAATCTGATGAATTAGGTTTACCAAGTGCATTTTTAATTGAGTTTGAATTTAAAACCAATCACGGGTGATGACTGTCAGTCCCTGCTCCAGGCAATATCACCACTTAGATAATGTTTCTCATCTCCCAAGCAACATGCCAGAGTGATACAGTCTGGAAGAAGCAGCTCTCTTTTTGGTGACTGACTCTTCTGTAATGTTTTCCTTAAAGCTGACTCCCCTCACGCGGGTGTTTGGTGACTCTGTCCAGTGTCCCTGTTCTCTGCCGCTTCCCCGCACGTACGGGGGCCCTGGGTTGGATTTGGCACTCGAGGTGTGTGGAAGCTTGTGCCTCACTTTTCAGGAAGCGGAGGGGTTGGTGATTAAACTTTTTTACATGTATTTGAGCACGTACTGTAGTCAGCTGCCTGCTTTTATTTTTTGCAGGCAGTTGCTTTGATTTGCATACATATTGTGCTAAATACTACTTATTGCTACACGCAGAAATGCTGCAGGATAGTTAAGAAAATGTTTTCATAATGGGAGTTGCTAGCTGACTTTGAGATAGGCAAGGTAAGGTATATCTTGGGGGCAAAAATTTTAAAATGCAATGCATATTGTTGAGTTGTAAATGTGACTTTTATTTGCTACCTAGGCTTTGAGATGAGAAACTAAACTTGGTCATGCTTGCATAAGATATTATTGTAGTCCTGTCCTTCTGATTTTCCTGGAATAGAAGCCTCATTAAACTCTATGAAATAATAAGAAAAATCTTCCAAAGCAATCCTCCTGTTCCTCCTCATGTCACCCATATCAAAGCGCAAACATTTCTTGTCCCTTTTTTCCCCTCCCTCTTTTCTATCCTCTCTCTTCCTCAGTCTCTGACTGATGTCTCTGCTTTCTCCTTTGAAGATTCATTCAGAGCCTATGTCAGCCTGGACCTGCAATCTCTTGAGTTTAAAGCTGCATTTCTGGCACAGTAACTTAAAATAGCTATATTAGTTTTGTGTAGAGAAAAAGAACATGCATCCTGTATCTTGCTTTTTGCCCCACTCTGATTTTGCTCATGTTTTCAAGTGTTTCTTCACGATAAACTTGCCATGCCCCATGTCAGATATTCATCTCCTCCCATACCATAATGATATTCTTCTTACCAAGTCCAAAATACCTTTCAGGAAATTTGGCACTCAAATAGAAACAGTGCTTATGTCTGGCAAGATCTGACAGTTGAGTAGGGTTCTTGGTACACTTCTGGCACTCTATCTATCCAACAGAATACATAAAATCATGATGAAGGATGTAACAAGACAATAATGAAAAAAACATATAGTTTGGTTAAATGAAAACTCAGCTACTCTGCTGGATTTTTTTTCTGCACTTGGACAAGCCGTAAGGGAAACTCATTCACGGTTGCTTTCAATTGAAGTTCAGAATCTCACATTTAGTCACAAATCCTACTAATAAAGTATTTGGAAACAATTGGCCTCAGACCTGCAGAACAATGTATCTTTTTGGACTTGTAAAACAGGACTTTTAGAATTGTTTTACAGTTTGTCTTTGCAGCCAGACTAGCTTGACTTGTTCCTGAAAGCATTTTTGGCCTCCTATCACAAACTGAATTGACATCATTTCCTGCATAAATAGAGTAGGAATCAAAACCTCCGATTAGGAAGCCAAGGCAATTTGGGGAGGGGATTGGGGTGGGTAAAGATAAAAAAAAAAAAAACAAAAAAAAAAAAACCACCCCCCAACCCCTAAAAAAAAAAAAAAAACCCAAAAAAAACCAAACTAAAAAAAAAAACAAACCCAAAACCAAACGAAAAAAACCAACAGCTACCAAACAAATGCATCTTTAAGTCACGAGACCTTGCTTTTGGCATGCTATGGTACTTTTTCAAAGCTTCTGAATGGCTGCACATTAAAGAAGGGATTGAGCTGTCCAGTTTTTTAGACTTCCTTTACTCACCTGAACTGCTGACTTTGTCTGTCCTTCTTGCATAATAACTACTTTTTGATTGCTTAAAAGTACAGAAGCTTGTCCGTCAGATTTGTTGTGTTTAGTCTTACCTAATTCTGTATGTCTTGTATTGTTTTACCTTGTAGGGTCCACCTTGAAACGACTATGTCTAGGCAAAGATCACAGTAGTAGTAACTATCCCATTTTTGTTTCTCGGTATTTCCTTCATGGCATGGGTTGTTTTTTGCTCTTTTTTTTATTAGCTTTTTTTTTACTAAAATCTAGTTTAATAAATAGAGCTGATGCACTTGTATTGATACAAAATTAGACTGTATAAATTGTGATACCTGCATAATAATGCATGTGCTGTGATGTCTTGGGAACCACGCATGCTGCAAGACAGTTGTGGTATTCTGTGTGTGTGAGACTGTGCACGCATGCAGCCAGAAAACTGGATTCAGTGTTTGTCTTCCTGAAATACATACCTTTATATGACTGCAGTTCTCTGCTGGAGGAATTTATAGCTTAAAACAATCTCATTCCTGTTGAGCTGCATGAAATATTAAACACTAATTGAAGAGCTGTCCTGTCAAAATACTTACTTTTCTCACCGGTCCCTTTCCCCCAAGCAAAGGAAAAGGAAATGAGCAGTGTTCACTTTGAAGTTATGTTGCAGGTTGAATGCATGATCATTTAAAGGTTATTAACGTATTTTATGTAACCATAGGACTAATTAGTTTATGCAGTTTCATTGGCTGGTAACTGATTAACAGAAAAAAAGAAGACTGAATGTTCATGTTTGCTTATATAATAATTTTACTACAGTTCTATGAACTTTTTGCTTGGAGAGATGGTCTTGATTTCAAATCTTTAGCTATATCAAATACGTTAGCTGAAAAGTTACTTTATATTTTCTGCTTAGGTCAAATTCAGGCACCTTCAGTTGCTGTTCCTTGGAGATTTTGCTGTGTCAGACTTGTAGTTACCAACACAAAAGGGAAGAGATTATTTTTTTCCCCTAGCTCTTCTAGAAAGAAGAGAACACTTAAAATTAATTCTGTTAATGCTCTTCCTGCCTGCTTTTATCTATACCAGAAGTTCTGTATCTTTATCTTTGTCTCAAACTCCCATACCCACTATGTCCTCCTCTCTCCCCTTTCTTCTGTACTTTCATGATCCTGATGGGATTTTTTTCCAAAAAAAATACACAGATGGCAGAGTAAATGGTCCTAACATCCTCAAGAGAGAAATTGTGAGTTTTCCCGGAGCCTTTGAGGTGTAGTAGCCAGCCCTACTTGCAACCTATATGACAATTACATTTTTCCAGGAGGACAGTAAACTTATGCAAGTAAAATAAATAGTAAATTATTTTTTTTCATTTGAGCAGTTTTAGTGAATAATATGTCCTGCCTCCCACTCTCTCATGGTAGTCTCCTTTGGAGAGACTTTGTAAGCCTTAGGATGCCTGTGTTACTGGGACTGCACTCATTTCTTCTCTCAGTCATTAATTTCCCTTTGGAGAGAAGTTGTGGGCACAACAGCTCGTGGCTGAGGTAACATAATGCGATAGAAAATATGAATGCATTGGACTTGGACCATTTCTTTAAGCAAAGGTGTTCCGTAGAAAGGCGGGGGTGGGGTTAAAAGTCTGAAAAGCCACCATTTGAATTGCAGTAGATGAAAAATTGTTTGAGCGGCAAAGTGATGAAGCAGAGATGCCATCATCAACTTTCTTTGTGTGTGATTTTCCAGGATCCTCAACTAACAGTCTGGTAACGTGCCCTGAGCCCCTCCCGCAATCAACCCTGCAGGTTCAGGCCAACAACAGTAACAACAAGAAAGGGACATTCACAGATGATCTTCACAAACTGGTTGACCAGTGGACAAGCAAAACTGTTGGAGCTGCACAGACAAAACCTTCTTTAAACCAACTGAAGCAGAACCAAAAAAGGCAAGACATGGAGCCAAAGGCTAATCCCATGCAAACACAGAATGAGACATGTGGAGTAAGTGGCACTCCTTGAAGAACGTACCTTTTGCTATGTGTCTGAAAGCCTTTGCAGGACTCAGATTTGGAGGAGGACATAGACTAAAATTACTTCAGATAAATGCTTCCTATAAATGTCCATCTCTCTTCATTAAGTACTAAACCAGATATTATTTTTTTAATTGTCTTTTGGAATAATCTTGAGGGATATATGGGCTGCAATATATATATATATATAAAATACATATTTTTAAAGTGCAAACTGCTTATCAACAGCAATATACAGCAATACTTATACCGTTAACCATACATTGCTCAACTTAAGTTTTAACTATTACTGAAACTTTCTTTTTTAGATGTTTAATAGTAATCTTCCTTTGGCAGAACGTAGTAGCTGGGCTGGTGGCTTGGTGGTAGTGAGCCTTTGCTTTAGTGGCAATGGAGGGCGTCCTGCACTGAGACAGGGGACGGCTGGGTGTGTTTCTGGCCCTTGCTTGCTGTACTGGGCATCTCTGAGATGCTCTGCCTCGTGAAAATGCTGCCTTCAGAAATGCTGTGAAAGTTAACTACAACAAAATGGCAATTGGAAGTGCCCCCATTCATCCCCTCTTATTTTCAGTAGCAGGAAAAAAAATGTCGTCATGTGCATTCGTGCCTGCACTCAGTGCTTGTTTTCATGGCCAAATGATGATACGGAGGCAGGCACAAAAATGAATGAAGATGTATTCAGAATCAGTCTGTCCCACCCTGGTCTGGGTTTCCAGACCTCTTTTTCACAGTTGGATGATTCTTTGACTAATAATTTTTGCTGGATTAATATTTTTTGGATGACCAGCAATTGAGCAAAAGTAGAGGAAGATAAATTAATTTTAAAAGCAAAGAAATGGTGAAAATAAAACAAGTGAGGGACTGTTTTGTAATACCTTAAAAACAAGGCAGCTGGATCTGGATGGTAGACTCTTTGGGGCATGTAGAATGAGAGAAAACTTCTATGCAGCAGTAGTATCTCTGTAGTTATTTGTGAGGTGCGATGTGTGCCAAAGCAGGAACCGCACTAATGTGTCTGTTTTGGTACCTGCTGGTTTTGAAGTGAGTAGGATCACTGACTTCACAAGAAAAAACCTTTGTGCAAATTTATTAAGCAATTTTATGACAAGTTTTAGTTGTCATAAATGAGCAAAACCCAGAGTAAATAATCCTTCTGCGTAGTGATGCTTTAACCAGTGTAAACCTGTTCTGGAGTAACAGCAACATCTACTTAAGACCCTAATAGTTCTTGTAAGTCAAAGGAGGTGCTAGTAAACACAAACTGAAGATTTCTAAAGAGTGATGATGAAGGCACAGATTTTGTTAAGCCACTTCTTACTCTTTTGATGTGCATTTTGCAGCTTGATGTCTTTCCTTCAAGACTGCTGCAATGGGGGTGTTTTGCCCACTTATAATGCTGGAAAAGAGTGGTTATGTTGCTTATTTAAATCACCTGTCAACATCAATTTGGGGTTCATTTTGCCGTCTGCAGTCTTGGTGTCTCTGTTTCAAAGCCTGTGGCGAAGGCACAGTGTTGCTGTGGGAGGAACAGGCACGTTTCTGTCTCAATATGCTGATCTTAGAGGGTTTATTTCTTTCTAGAACGTGGCAGTCGTTCCCGGGAGTTAACAAGGCTGATGGAAGTCTTTTAGAAGTAGTCTGCTAAGAGCACAGAGAGGTTGGGATTCCATGTTCCTCATTTCACATCCTTCCTTGTTGCCTGCTGTTGGAGACCTTGCGAGCCCCGTGTCAGCTTGCCCTCGGTGGTTTTGTGCATAAAGTCCTTGCAGGGCAGTGTGGGCTGCAGAAGAGATGCAAAGGTAGATGGGAAATATTCCTGGTGTGGTTATTGTTGGGGTATTTTGGCCACAAAGGTGGCACCTCGTGCCACAGATGATAGAAAACAGGGCAGGGGATATGATGTAAAACACTTTTTTACAAGGGTTGTTTTGGGAGTTGAGCATCGTTCCGCTGTTTGTATTTTTTTAAAATTCACCCTAAAGGGGAAACTGGAGTTAAAGGAGGAGAAGGCTTTGTGATGCTGGGAGAAAAATGGCCAGAAGGATATTGTGTGAAGGGGTCCTTAGTCTGGGCAACCAGCCAAGCGACCCATAACAGCAGCGCTTGGAGTGGTGAGTTACATGGGGAAATACTGTACCTCCGCTGAGTCGCCGTGGAGTCCAGCTTTTAAAATGGTATTGAAAAGACAAGAACTCAGGAAATCACATAAAGGATGGGAGAAATAGCTTTCTAATAGGGACTATATAAAGCTCAGGCTGTACTTCTTCAGTCCATCTGTTAACACCATCTTTTTGTCATCTTTTTGATCAAATACAAAAATGCCTTTGCAAAAAAAGAATAAAGAGCATTAAACAGATTTCCAGCCCATCAGAGAAAGTTATAATAATGTTTTATGTTGGAAATAAAGGCTAGATAAATTGGAAACATGGTGATTCTTATGCTTTTTTTTTTTTTTTTTTAGGAACAAACTAGCAGGAAACTGTTAGGGCAGGTTGTCTCTCACCTTCAGACTGGGGGGGTTTAGGAGAAGCTGCTGTTGGTCCCGTGCGGCGATGGGAGGCGAGGGGCAGGAAGGAGGCTGTGTTTGTATCTTCACTTCTAAGTTGTCTCTGGAGGTTGTTGGACAGCAAATTGTCTCCTTGAAGGGTTTTTAAACAGGACTAGGAGTGATGTGAGTTGGCCCCTGGTGCTCTGGTGGTTATAGGTCCCCTGGGATTAGCACCACACAGAGCTCTTGTATGTGACACAGAAGCCACGTAGGCGAGGAGCATCCTCCTGGGGTGGAAATGTCGAATGTCTGATATACAAGGTATGACAAAGAAGGCATCAAACCAAATGGCACTTTCTACTCTGTGTTTGGGGGTTTGTTCAGTCTCTAGGCTGAAGGAAAACTGCAACAATCCCTTATTGATTAAGGGTAGAGTTATTTTATTTTTTAATTCATTATTTTCTCCTACTGTCCACCCACTTGTTGTTAATGTGCAGGCTAGTTCTGTGGCCGTCTTCAAGTCTTTTTCACCCTGGAAACAGAGGACTAACTTCCCTGAGTTGTCTTTTTTCCTGAGATGCTTCTACCACCATCAGCAAGTTTCGCTGTGTGAAAACAATCGATTATTGGTTTCTTTTGTTGTTGTTGTTGTAACTAAGTGAAAGCTGCTCTTTAAGGTTGGAAATCAGCTCAGAAGAGGAAATTGGTGGTGCATTTAATAAGAGTTGTGGGTTTGGTTTCCATTCTCTTTCTCATCAGAAGTGTAGAAAGCAATGAAATAATTGGCATGCAAAGGAAGACTTTACATTCTGCTGTGTTTCAGTGGAAGTTGTCGGTCAGTTTGGTTGCACACCCTGATTGATATGTATTAGAAGTTTGTGGGGGAACCTTCAGGCATCCAGTTATGTCACAGAGCACTGAAATATTCCTTTTCAAGTGTTTTATTTAAACGTGGAAATACACGTAGATTCTCATCATGAGTGATTTAAAATGTAATAGGAGATATTGGAAAGAACTGAAGTCAAACTACTTGGTAACAGTTATTTCTCTCATGCTCATCTGTGTTGAAGACATGATGAAATAATCCTTTTTTTTACAGGTAATTATGGTTACTGCCAGTCAAGGAATACACTTAGCAGCATGAGCTGCCTTGTGTGTAGAGAGTACTGAATATTGTGTAGTTAAAGGCGCTACTTGAAGATGCCTGGAAATAAAGGGCTTACTAAAAATGTTTTCTATTTTTGATACCGTTAGGTAGCTCCGTGGGTTTAAAACAAAACAAAACAAAAAAACAAACAAACAAAAAAAAAAAACCCAGCAAACTACTACTCAAGAGCTGTAAACATGTTCTCAGTCCATAATAAGGCTGTTTCTGTGAACATGCAGCTCTGTGTCAGTTGGTGATGTGTGCTGGGGCTGAGACACCATCAGTAATAGCTGCACATCTGTTTGCATTTAGTACATCTTGATTTTAATGAGCTGGCTGCCTGGGAAGCAGGCTTTCTGGAGATG
Organism: Microhierax caerulescens; assembly: GCA_035590215.1. NCBI lineage: Eukaryota > Metazoa > Chordata > Aves > Falconiformes > Falconidae > Microhierax > Microhierax caerulescens. Next base: position 5,461,034 of record JAVJGJ010000047.1, on the reverse strand, counting down.
GCCGCAGATGGGAAAATGGAGTGGAAGGACTATTATCACCTTTCACTGTGTCTTCTGTCTCTATTGGATTGGAAGAATAACAGAAAATAGGATGAATCTGTGTTCGAAGCTATTCAGCACTGCCTTCTTGGTCTGAATATCAGAATAGCTTTCCAGAAAACTGGAAGAGCACAAACATAAATCTTCAGTAGCACCTAATAACTGTGGGTTTTCAGCAAACTGGAAGAAGATGGAAAAAAAACTACCCCAAAAGTATTAGCCTCCTTGCCCTGCTCATGTTGGCAGCCAGCTCTAACCCTGTCCTGTGATTCAGTTCTGTTTCAATGGTAGTTGGACTATACAGAAGTAATGCTAATAAGACAGCCATCAAAATGTAGCTGGAAGAAAAATCTAAATTCTGCATTTTCAGAATGGGTTCTGATAGTTATGGTCAGCTTTCACAGCAGAATTACCTGGCTTCATCTGTTCTAATGTAAAAGCATAAATATTTATAGTGTTTGTAAGTCAAACAAAACTCTTGGCTATATACTTTCGCAGCTCCGTACCGATATGTCTAGCTAAAGTGGCGCTTTAGAGCTTGCTCAGTAAAGGATGAGAACAAGGTAGAGAATTAAAAAAGAAAAAAAACCAGTCCAAAGGATGGGGTTTTTTTCTGAACTGCCATAGCTTTTATCCGGTGGGGTTTGTTTAATTTTTACCCATGTCTTTGCGTATGCATTGCTCTTGTTTTCTAAACGAGTGTGTGTGGTTGTCAGGGGGAGCAGGAGTCAGCGGCGGCCAGCGAAGGGCTGGCAGCAGAAGGCAGGCGTTTAGGGAGGCAGGAGCAAGAGGTGGCTCTTACCCAGCAGGGATTTGTACCAGCCCTCCGAGCCGAGGTCTATTAGTGCAGGGAGGCTTTAGCAAGTGTAGGAGAGGCAGCAGCATGAGCAGAGGTGTGAAGGCTGCAGGCAGAGGTGCTGCCATAAGTGTTTGTGCAGTAAGTACATTGCTTCTATAGAGGAAGCTAAATGAGATGCAGAGGGAAAGAGGAAGGGGGGAATTTCACTTTCTTCTCATATAACATTAGGATACCTTTTAGAATGTTGACTGAGTCTCCCCTCCAAAAAGAAAAAAGTTCCCTATTAAATATCTCTAGCAGGTAGACTTCTTCACACAGTGATGACAGACCTAAATTTTGCAGTATGTTTGTAAAATTAGTTGTTTGAGACTGTGTCTACCTCATCAGCCTGCTTAAGGCCCGGGCAGCTGACACTACTGGGCTCTAGACAGGCAGCAGAACAAACAGAAGTAAATTAGTATTGTAATATTACAAGTGAAGTAATGCCATCCATAGCTGGCTAAGTTACATAATCAATCTCCTTCCTCATTACTATTGTTGCATCGTCTAAAGCAGAGCCAGGAAGGGAAGAGGCCACTTCAGCTCTACACTCCTGCAGGAGGATTAGAGTATTTTAAAAGCCAGATGCTTGTCCTGTATGACTACAGGCTGTGGCTATAAAGATCTTTCATTTATCTGTGGTCTCTTAACATTAGTTGCTTGAGCTTGATAACAGGGGTCTAGCATTGTACCACTTGTTTTCAATTCCCGAGATAACTTCAGTATAAAAGAAACAATGCGTACCCATGTCTTCAAGCTGCGGGTAGAATGCCGAAGCCCAGAAGATGCACTGGAAGCTGAAGCCCTGTCACCACTAGGACACAGTGTGCTGTACTTTGATGTACATTTTGGAATCAGCAGCTTGTGCCAGAACTGGCACTTTTTGAACTAACTTGCAAAAATGACAAGGCAGTAGCTGAGAAGACAGGTCACCTGGGCAGGCAGGGAGCTATGGATAAAAAATGTGTCCTTTCAGCACAGAACTGGCCAGCTCATGAGTGACAGGAGAACTTAGGGGTTGACAGCTTCGTTTGTGAGCTTCAGCCCCTCAGCATCCATAGGGTTTGTGCTCAGGGGTGAAACACCCTTACCACTGACAAGGCACCCAGCTGTGCCAGGCATCTCAGGGGCTTCCTTGGGTGTACCTCTGTTAAAATACCAGCCTGATTGATAGAAATGCTGAGCTAGTTCTGTGTACAGCTGTGACTTTGACCCCAGTGGAGGTACACACCTTGTTCATCCCTGTGTGAATGTCCATCTGCTTCTCTTCGAATTGATCAGCAAAGTGACTTGGAGCCTCGTGGCTTTCCTACAGCGGGAAATCCATAGCTCCTTGTGCTGTTTTGAGGACCATTCTGCTGCATTTTGATTTTGATATTTCAGTCAGCATCTACATGCAGGAAGAAATGGGTTGTTTCAGCCTCCACTGGTGTTGAGTCACCATAGCTGCTTACAAGACGACAGTTAGAAAATGGCTTTGACCAAGAGACTTCTATCCGGGGGAAGAGGTGAGAGCTAGATATCTTGTTGCCTCTTTAAAGGTGTGTTTTGCTCCCTTGAGGCATGTGACGAAGGTAGAGGAAGCAACCTTAAATCATTATCATGCATTTGCCACAATATTAACAGGTTTTAGTAAGTATGTGTAATGGTTGGTTTTGGAGCATGATGTAATTTTGTTCCTGGTTGCCCATATGTAGCCTTAAATACAGCTGCTGCTTTACCGAGTAGTTCAGCTGAGGCTGAAAAATTCAAGAAGCACGTATCAGGTAAAGGTAGATTTCTCAGTATTTCAGAAGAACTGAAAACAAGCTTTTTCAGGTTAAATTTTCTGAATAGAACCACTTGCTAAAATGTCACCTTCTGTTTTCAGTGCTACTGAATAATCTGTTGCTTGTATAAGACGTGACCTGTTTTGGTTAGGTATGTTTACAGGCATCCATTGTCATCCACTCACAGTTGTCTAGTTTGGGGGAAAACATCATTTTGAGGACGTTAAAACAAGTGTCTAATAATAACTTAAGTCTTCAGGTTTTAACCGTCCTTAGTTCCTCTGTTTGTTGTTCTTTGGGATTTGCTGTTAATTTTGGTGGATGTTTATACATTAATAATGTTAAATTCATTTTACCAAAGCAGGTGTTTCTCTTAGTTTGGTGCTCACCATTAGATTCAGTTTCAGATTAGAATTGGAGACAGTGAAAATTTGCTTTGGAGTGCAGGGTAATACCCCAAAGCGGTAAACCTCAGAGCAACATTGCCATTTATATTTCTAAAGGAGAAGAGACACTAAAATCAGAAACAGAAGTGTTTCACACCATCTTATACATACTTTTTTTTCTGCTGAAATTTCACCTTCATACCAATTTTATCAATTTAATGTGAAATACCAACTTAACAGGAGATGCCTGGACTTAAATACTACCTTTTTTTTCATGTGCCATGAACAGGTGCTGGCATGGTGGGAACATGGCAGGGAGTTGCAAATTCTGTGAATTTAAAAATGTAATGAAACGCTGCGGATGCCATCGGCAGAGAGAGCGGGCAGCGTGCGGGTAACGGTTGTTTCCATGGCACTGCGCGTGATGGAGCAAATAATTTGGGAAGCTCCTCCATCCTCCTGTTCAGGAAGGAGAGCTTTTTCTCTGCCCCTCACATACAAAACTGGAATAATTGAAGTGGATGTTAATCGAATTTTAGCAAAATATCTGGAATTGGTTCTGGCAGCCCCTGAGGCAGGAGCAGCTCTTGCTGTGTCCTTGCCGGTTTACCTCACCTGATCTCAGCCACCACCAGCGCTGGGTATTGAACTGCTGTGGCAAATCTCTTTCTGTTCTTCGCTACCCTTACCGCAGTGAGGCTGGATGAAACAACTTTTTACAGAAATACGTGCTAGAATTTTTTAAACCTGTTCTGATGATGGCTGTAAGAATCTGAATTTTGGGTTAATTCTGCATTTGTTTTCATTTATTTACTTCTGTGCACAAGAGCAAGCGTAAAAGGTACTTGAGTTCCTTTGGATATTGGAGGTTTTTTGTGGTGTTCAGGTCTCACTTGTTTAGCAATGCTTCCTGCCTCCTTAAAAAGTAAGGTTGTATTCAGACACCTTTCCTCTCCTCCCCATATCAATCTTTGCTATTCATTTCCAATTTTTTTCTCTTAAAAAAAAAAAATCCACCAAACCCACCCACCCTTCCCCCCAAAAAAGGGAGGGAAAAAAAAACCCAAAACAAAACAAAAAACCCCCCGCCCCAAGCTCTGAGGATGCTGTACCCCACTAGCTGGCAAGCTCACTGGCCGGTACCCCGGCGTGGGCAGGGATGCTGCAGGGAGCAGCGCTGCCACCGTCCTGGGCATGGACACACGTGCCTCGGTGTGACAGTGCTGCCTGTGGCAGGTGGAGAGAGAGGAGCTGGATAGCCATGCTTTTTGTATCTTTCTTTTTGTAGGTTAATTCGGTAAGAACGGGACTGGGGAAAAAGTGCGTTGTTCCAGTGTCTTGCCCCATGCCCGCAGCATTAGCTCCTGGAGCTTCACCGTCCCTGCCAGTGCCTATGCCAGGGCCTGCCCTCTCTGGCACAGTGACACCCTATGTGATGCCTCTTTGCCAGTACGGAGGAGTTTTCCCTGCTCCCATTTACGGGCTGCAGTGGTCGGGGCCGGCGGCGGCGCCCAGCATCGTTGGAGGTCCGAGCGTTGCCCGGTTCTCGCCCCTGGGCAGAACCTGCTGGCAGATGTACCCAGTGCGGCTGCAGCGACCCGCAGCCGAGCCGCCTGGCCCGCACCTGCGGATGACGTAGCGCAGCGGCCTCGCCGTAGGTAACGGCGATTTCGGCATTGTCACGTGGAGAGTTTGATCTGTAGATGCCATACGTGTTGGACAAGGCGGGGGTCTGGGTCGGGCCCGCTAGCATACACAGCCATACACTGCATCCAGCAATCACTGTGAAATGGTTTCACAAAAGATAGTTTGTCTGTTACGGCAATATTTGCTTATATTTCATTGCTGAAGACACTTTATTCTGTGTTCTGATGTTTTACACTTGCGATCCTTAAAGTCAATGTACTTGAATTGATGACTAGAAAATTGTACTAACCCCTGCAGGAGTACAGTGCCTTGAATTTCAGCTTTTCAGTTCCAGCTGGAAAGAGATGTAATATTGTTTGAAAGGTGTATTTTATTTACAATCTGCTTGTGAGTTGAAGTTCTTTTTATTTGCAAAGATATTGAAAGTTTACAGTCTTCATCAGTTTCATTCTGCTGTAAATGCTTTTATTTTAATTCAGGGGTTTAATTTTCAGTTCTGAAGCTTTTTTAAAAAAAAAAGTAATTGTGAGGTGAGGTTTGTTTGACATGCTGATCAAAAATGTGTTTGTGTTTGTACAAGGAGCAGTGAAATACACATTTTAAAATAGGAGCATTTACAGAGTAAGCCAAGTAAGTTGTATATAAGGACAGGTAATAGCTTTGGGCAGTGCAATTCATTCTCTTCCCCGGTCTTTGGTAAAGTTCTTGTAGACAGCAACTTATTTTTTGAACAGGCAGGCAAATACTGTTTTCTTCTGGATACGTGGTGAAACAAAGTACGTTTTTGTTCCCCTATTGGGCTTTTGTAATTTACTTGTATTACAAATTCATGCATGTTTCGTAAGTGAAGAAATCTAACTGAAACCTTGATTGTAGGAGAACACGTCTCCAGGTTACTGTGAGAACATTGTAAGTACAGCACTTGCGTGTATCCGGGCTTTCGTTTGGCCACCAAGGTTAAGAATGGTGTTTTGCCACTGACATGCTAGCAGTATTTGTGCTAAAATGGAATAAAAATGTGAAGCTGTTCTTTTCCCTATCTGATACTTCGGTTTTGGAGTCTCACCATTGTTTGAAAATATTTTTTTTTTTAATTATTATTATTATTTTTTTTTTTAGTTTTAATTAAGTTTGTGCTCTAGGTGGCATGGACACCTCTCCTGTTTGAAAGTTGCTTTTTGCCCGTTTTACTGTGCATAGAGTCTCCACCTGCACACCTCGGTCTAAAGGCACAAGATAACCACTAAAACAGATTTGGTGATGGTAAGTCTCCCCTCGAAAGCGCTAAGGGAGAGCGTTACAGGCACAGGTCATGAGCCACGCGGTCACATCTGAAGGCACGTTGCTCTGGATCTCTACTACGATGACATTTTATACTGTCTTCTGAAGGGCAGAGATGTCTTGTGCTGCCAACCTGTGAATTGTATAGTTCTATTGTACTTAGAGCATTATATCTGTCTAAATTATTTTGTTTGTACCCTTTGAATATATTATTCCATCAATTCAGTTAGAATTGAATTTTATAGACAATTATGCAGAGTCTTCTGCCTGGGCAAAATACTGTAGTAAGAGATTTCTGTTCTCTGTAACATGTATCTTTAATTTGTTTGGGTTTTTTAGATTCATGTCTGTATGCTTCATGAGCAAACATGGAAAATATGTTCTCACACCAGTTTTCCTTCAGCTTGCACTGAATCTTACAGTTTATGTTGCTGTTGCCTGTTGTATAGTCCATCCCTTGTATACTGACAAAGTCAGTGGCACTAAAAAACCCTGAGAAATTGTATAGATTAAAAAGAAGAAAAATAAACATTTTGTGTTTGAAAATTGTGTGAAAAACACAGTGTTTTTCTAAAACGTAGAATTGTGTCAATTCCCAGCTGTTCCGGGTAACTCTACATTTGTTTTCCAGACTCTTATCCCTTGACTTGTGTAGAAGGAGCAGATGTGGTGCCTCCACTGTTTGTCATGTTCTGCCCGTAACTGGCATGTTCCACCTTCTGGCAGCTGTAGAAGTTCAGGAATGCTCTAGAAGTCATGTAGTGCCACCTCGCAGTTCATGTTGCTTGAAATCCCCTGCCCGTTATGATATTGCTGGTGTTCCGCTGCTGCAAAGTAGACCAGGCTGGAACATGAAATGGGTTTCCTTTAAGCAGATGGGGTCTGCAGTATCACTGGTGGTACACATGAGGATGCTGGAGTTCGGTAGGTGGTGAAAGAGGCACATGGACTGTCTCTCCTATGCTGGAAATTGCTAGGGAAGCCCTTTGAACTCGATCCTGGCATCATTTAAATGCGAGGAAACGAAGTTATGAAGTTCAGCCCCAGTGCAAGCATCCTCTTGGTGGTGACAGTCACTGGTGTAGACTGCAGGAGAAATTAGGAGTGGGCGTGCAGGAAGGGATGTGATACTCCTGCTTCTGTCTTCTGTGCATCTGACCCGTGCGGCTTTGCTGTCTGTGCTGTGTGTGTTTGAAAGCCAGTGACCTGCGCTGCAGCTCGGGGGGAGCCGCTGCCAGGCGGGCGCTGCGCTGCGTGCCCGAGAGCTGGTGACGGGCAGCGCGGCTGAGCCCAGCTCCCAAGTTTCTAGTGGGTCTGTTCCAAACTATTGCATCTGTAGCTGGTGCTGGGGCCCAATAATGGCTCCAAGATTACTGTTTGCATTTCGAGTATTCATGATTTTGGTTTTCTGATAGCTGTCTTGGCTGCGATTCTTCTGACTGTTAACTGCAAGCTATGTTTCGTTGCCCCCCGTGATGTCAAAGGGTGCTTTGACCCTCTGTGACAATTACGCAAATGAGATGAAGTAAATGGGACAACTTGAGCAAAGGAGCGAGAGGGACCTGAGCAGTCGGTGCGACACCATCGAGGTGGGGGGTCTGTACTCAGATATTCATCTGCAGATCCCAGAACTGAACTAATTTTTTCCTGACTCTGAATATTGCTTTGATGTGCAGCAAACAGGGGTCAAGCCTGCTGGGTAGAATCCCTCGCCTTGCTGGTAGCAGGCCTGCAGCCCTGTCCTGCAGCTCTGCCATCTCCTGACGTTCCCAGCGCCGCCCTGCAAGGATGCGTGTGAAGGCAGCTCGGATCCTTAGCTTTAAATATGAGGTTTCAATGAGGGAGCTCGCAGGTCCCCTGGTTTTCAATCTTTTAGAAGTTATAGAAACTTAATAGAAACGTTGAGAGAATGTTTTAAACTGTCAAGTCACACATGCAGTAGTTGGGAAATGCCAGATTAATTTTGCCCATATGCCGTTGATGTGTCTCTCCGATGGCTGTATATCACGATGGAGTATATAAATGCATAATGGTGCCCTGTTCCCCCCACGGCGTGCTGGGGACAGGGAAGAGCTGCTGCTGGTGGCGCAGCCACTGCCGATGCCAGGCTGCAAAGGGGCTCGGAGGTGGCAGGGACAGACACGTGAGCAGTTTAAGGCTCTTCTGTATATCCTAATTCAACCTCCCTGACACAGATTTTTATTCAAAGGAACGATGTAAAATTGGCATTTGCAGTTTCTTTGTGTGTTTGCCTCTGGTGTTCATTCCACAACTTTAAAGAGGAGACACTACTTTACTATTACTTTATGCTTACCTCCGAAATTCTTTTTTGCTCTCTACTGTAGAACTTCTTTACCCTTCAGTATTTGCTGTTGGCTAGTATCAAGGACAAGATGAGGGACTGAATGGGCCAGGTGTGGCAGTCTATTTGCTCCTACATAAGTGTTCCTGTTTGGGAATAGGGTGCTCTCGTGCTACACGGCAGTATTTCTGAAATGAACTTCTTAATCAAGTTGCAGGTTTTGCTATTTGGTACTTGTGGAAGGAAATCACTAATACTTTTGAATTAGTCATTAGTTTAACTTGGCTTTGTCAATAGTTGCTCTTTCCCATCAAGCCACTTTTTTTTTAATTATTATTTTTATTATTTTTTTGTGTGTGTGTGTGTGGTTCCAGTATGCTATTTTCAATTCTGAGAAACATTCAGGATTTTTCCAGTCAAACCCCATGGACCTAGCGCTTGGTGCATCTGTGTCGGTATTGTTAGTTAGCAGCTGAGTAGGAAAAACATCCGTCGTCCTGCGTTCTTTGGAAGTTTGCTTTGGAGAGGTGTAGTCAGAATTTCTCCTTCTGAAATGATGTGACCTCAGCATTGCTTTCCCTGTTGTCCCGACCCCCAATTAAGCAAAGGGTTTCAGTCTTTTTGAGTAAGACTGATATCTCGGGTGTTAGCCAGTATGGCAAAAACCTCCCTGGTTTTCTGCCTTGCTGCCAACGAGCCCCCAGCTGAGTTTTCAACAGATGCCGTTGAAAGTGTTGGCTTGGAGGCAGAGATCACAAATGAAATAGTTCATAACTGTGTTTAATACCTCAGTAACATTTCCTTGCACTCTCTGGTTCCTTGTTTCCCCTTCCCAGCCCCCAGTTTCTGGCGATGTTCATGGAGGATGGCAGTGCTGGCGAGGTGTGTGGTTGCTGAAGACGGGCAAGGTCTCTCTGCAGAGTTCATGAGGAGGGAATTTGCGCGGTCTTTGCTGCCACAGATGGATGAATATCTTGCTATGGGAGTGAATGTATAAAACAGCAAAACCGTAATCACGTGTAATTTCTTGCTACGGTTATTTGATTGAATATCGATTGCATCTTTGAGGAGCATTTCATTGGTCTGTGGTGGTGGCCGGTGGCTGGCTGGCACTTTGGCGAGCTGAGCTTCAGTGGAGTGTTTGGGCAAGCTGCCTGGCATGCTGAGCCTTGTGGTGTTTCTTCTGAAGGAACCCAGTAAATACAATTATTGTCCTGTTTACGTAATCCTGAAATGAACCGTTGATCAGATGGGAATTGTGTTGGTTTATACATGTCAGTGACTTTTGACTGGGATGATACTTGCTTTTTCAGGTAGATCTGTTTGTGGAGCTGTCCCTGCAGATGCAGCGGGAAGGTGATGTTCCAGCCCTGACCATGCTGGTTCTTTTATTAATGCAGATAAGCTCCAGAAATACAACATAATAAAATGGATTTTAGGAGCTGTCAGGTTACAGATTCTGCATTATGAAAGAATTTGTTGCTCAGAGCGATTGGGATGTGCTGTGATGCTGATGGTAGCTTTGCTGGTAAATAGATTTTTTGTAACTGATTCATCTGAAAGTCAAGGTTATACCAGGAGGCAGCGACTTTTGTAAATTATATGGTCCTTTCTGCTCTTTTTTGAGGGGTAGTTGTAGCATACTGTGAAGGTTGTTGATATAAACACTTGGAACCATATTTGACTATAAAACTTCTGCCCTGAAATAACTTTCACGTGAAGAGTTGAGAGGCTGTGTAATTCCAGCCCTCAGTCTTACATACAAAGCCTCAGTAAGCTTTAGATTTTGCTTGGTAAGTGTGGAGAAGCTATGCATAGGAGATGACTTACTATTTTGATAAAGTACCTGTTATAACGGTGAAATTCTTGTGACAAATTCTTGGATTTTCGAAGTACAGGAGCCGGGGACTGGGGAACCCCATGGCTGCTGGGCGCTGCCAGTCCCTCCGACCCCCGCAGTG
>JAVJGJ010000047.1:5417763-5450765 GCA_035590215.1 Microhierax caerulescens | reverse complement strand
GGATCTTTTTTCCCCCCTAGGAAAGGGGCAGATCCCCATACTTTGCTGCTCATTATTGAGGTAACCAGCTGCCAGTCCTTCACAAATAGGCATTCTTTAGGTCTGACATAAGTATTCACTCATGTGTCGGTTTTTTAATTACTTTGCAAGAAAGGCAAAAACTTCCTCAGCATCCAATTTTTGTTTATCAGGCTACATGGACTACACCTAATATCTTTCTCCCCATTAGTGAGCAGCTCCAAGACCTGCCATCGCTGCCTTTTTTCCCTGTAGTTCCCCCCAGCACTGAGAAAATTTTGCATGTGACTTGAGTCCACTGATCTCGTCAGTGCTGTTGGCTATTCAAGTTTTGAAACTTCCGACTGACTTCAGCATAGGAAGTCAGGAGGTTGTTGTCCTTGGGACGTGGCCTGAGCACCTGAGGGGGTTTGTGTTGAAGAGCCAGGCACCTGGAGAGCTTGCTCTGGTGTTGGCTCTATGGCTGACCTGCAGCGTAACCCTGGGTCAGGCCCGCTGCTGGCTTAAGGGTTTTTTCCTGTTACCTGGAGATAGTTAATTTTGTCTTGTTATCCTGGACGAGCTTCTGTTCCAAATGCCGGTTATCAATAGCGAGCTGATGTTGGGAATGGTGGTGGATCTGCAGAACTGTTGTTGATCGGAAGCTCAGGGAGGAATTACAATCAAGACAGTATTTTACTTCCTTTAAAAGCAGGCAGGGCAAGAAATATGAGAGGGAGAAAATCGGGACCGCATTTGCTAAAAGAAAAGCCTAAACCACAGGGACCCGCCAGGAGCTATGCCAGACACAGTGTCTGCTTGCGCAGTGCGCTTCGCCCTGCTGTCCCTTGCCTTCCCTGCTGTTCTAAAAGCCTCGCTGCATTTTATATGAAAGTATTTAGCACACTGTCCGCGATGTAAAACTCACATATGCCTGCAGATCCAGTAACAGCATGTGTGTTTCTGTGCGTAGAGTGAAAAGTGCATGTGACCGTGAGCATGTCACCAGCGGAGCAGATGCATACCGGCGGGGCACATGGTGGCGTCCTGTGTTGCTGCTGCTTCAGCCTTGTGCTATGCTCTCAGCTCCCTCGTTGCAATTTATTCTGTTCCTGTCATTTCAAGCCCTTGGCATCCCTGTACCCTTCCACGTCTGGCCGGCAGTCCTGCCTCGCGGTCTGCGAAGGGTGACGGAGCCTGATGACTCCCATCCCTGCCTGGTGTTCTGCTGGTATGGGGCATGGCATCCCTGCTTCCCAGGTGGGAGGAGGGTCTGAGGCTCTGTTTCTGTCAGGCAGGGGAGGCGAGCTTGGGCCATGCTGCCAAGCCTGCAGACACAGGGAGCTGGTGCCCGTGACTTGCAGCCCTGCTGTCCCGCAGCAGCCGCTGGCGGCCACGCAGCGATGCATCCCCCTCCCCTTCTTACTCACCAAGAGTCCCATAAACTGAGACAAGCGCTGGGCATCTTTGCTGCCTCCCAGGAGACCAGCTCTTCCCCTGTGGGAACTGGGGCTCCAGTCTGAGTGACTCCACAAGGTGCTTAGGTTTCGCCACCAACATAAATATGCCACATGTGACGTGTTTAACAGAGGATTTTGGTTTCTGTTTCCCTGCGGTACCCAAAATACACACAGTGGCTGGCACACTCTGGCAGAAGCGTCTTCTGTGCGCTGTGGGCCCACGATCTCATGTGGCCCATTGGGTTTTGTTGGGGTTTTCCTATATGTGAAATCCACATATGGATTTTTTTTTTTTAGATTCTGAAAATGAGATCGTCAGCGACTGACACGTGGCCCCCTCAGCTACGGTGCCAAGCGCGAGGCCCTGCTGCGGCTAAGGAGGAGGAAGAGGAAGATGGGAAGTGATTTATCATGTGTGAGAAATTCTGTGCTGTTCTGGTCCATTCAACACAATTTTGTAACTTCTTTCTAATCATTTTTTTATTTATAGTTGGAAATACAAAAATGTTATGCAAAAAAAATAAAGGAGAATTATTTTGGGGGAAAAGGATTTTGTTCCAAATTGTTCCCTTCTGTTGTGAGCCAGGTTCCTGTGAGCAGCGGCTGGAGAAGAGGGAGGAGGAGGAGGAGGCACTCCTTCAAATACTTTTTGTTTTACACAGTTAATTGTAATTCAAGTAATTTTCAAAAAGATGATCTAGGCCCATGTATTCAGATTCTAGTACAAAGAAGATAAGTTACAATTCCATTTAAATTTCTCACAGTTCTTTTTGTAAAGATGATACTCTATTTTAAATCCGTTTAAATCAAGTAAAGAAACCTACAGAGACTTCAGTGGAGAGTAAGTTTGTACTTGTCACTTCCCTTTTTACCTCTTTCTTTTTCTTATAGACCGGCCGCATTTTCTTGCCAGAGTTAAATACAGTTCTCGAGTCACTTCTGATTTTAAATGTAAGACTAAAATCCTTCTACAGATAAGTCAGTAATTGGAGCAATTTTTAAAACACTTTAAAGTGCCTTCAACAAGCTAAAATTATGTAGTGGGAGATTTCTTTTTCTTGATTCACTGACGATGGGTTTGAACTGTCTCCTGGGTTGAGGTGATGTGCAGAGTAGTTTGTAGCAATAATCTCATGAGTAATCATTTATTATAAAGGACTACTCAACTTTTTTTTTGTTTTTTAGAAAGATGGGGTTTAGCACTGTTCCTAAGGAGTGGGAAAGAGCACTGCTCTTGCTGTTATGTTACGTTTGGGCCCCAAACTCTTCTGACCCTCTGCTGCTGTGCTACGCACCCAAGGACCTTGGTTGCTTCCCCTTAGTTGCAGACCACGACATTCTGACCTTTTCACTCTTGTTTTTGATACTGGAGAAATAAGAATTTCTATTTGCCCGTAAACCTTTCAGTACCATCCTTTCTCGCAGCTGGAGCCTGGCGTATTGTTTGGTTGTTACCTGCCATGTCTGTCTCTTCCAAATCTCAGTTCTAAATAATAAATCTTATTTTGTTGCCATTGTTCCCTATTTCCTTTCCACCTCGGCTTCTCTTGCCCATCAACGAGGGTGATGAGAGCACAGTGGATTTAGATCTATTGCTGAAGTTCAGGAGCCCTGAAGCAAAGAACCTTTCAAACACAGTAAATTCAGAGTTTTGAAGCTGCAGAACCAAAATACATGTATTTGTGTTAACTTTGTGCTTCTCTGGGGTGACTCCTGTCCTGTCCCCATTTACAGAAATGGGCCTGACCCCCTGCATGAGAGCATGGGGCTAGGTAAGTGGTAAAGGCTGTTGCTAAATTGTTGCTTGCCTTGGGCTTTTCTGCTTCTAGGAGGGACCGGATCTGTCTGCCTTAACGTGTAGGAGATGTGGAGTCCAACTAGGCGCTACACCTTTCATTTTCTTTTTTGGTTGCTGTCATCTCTGCCTTGGCTGTGAGTGCATCTCCCTCACCTGCCAGTCCTGCATTGTGCTGTCACGCACTGGGTACCAGGGACAAGGGTGTCATGTCCCTCACGTGCTTCTCCAGGGATGAGCCACTATTCCAGTGATCGTGGCAATGAAACACTGTGCCCTCACCTGAGATTTTTATTCCCTAAAAGTTTAGAAGGCTGCTTTCTCCAGGGAAATGCCCTACTGGGTCTCCTGGGGTCTGGGTCACCTTCAGCATGGGAAGCCTTCATCAATTTTTCTGATGCCTGACCCTCTTTGCTCCTCTTGCTGACCCTTGGCCACCTCCATGGCCTAAGCTCTGGCTAAAGGAAGCCAGTGGGCCTCCATCTCCAGATAATTATTTTGAAAATAATCTATTAATATTCAGATTAAATATAAGGATTAGTATCAGGATTAAAGATCAGGAATGGAAATTGTGACAGCCTTGGATGGTGGTTGCTCCCCACCTCTGCCAAGCTTGCCCAGCTGTAGATAATCTCTTCTGCAAAAGGCTGCTCCGTTTTCGGGTGTAGCCCACATATTTACTGCTTGCACTGTAGTTTGAAATAAAAGCCCTAAGAGGTGCTGAGGGTCCTTGAGCTCCTCCAGTATGAGCCACTGGATGGGATCCTCTGCGGACAGGAGCTGGGCTTTGGTGCTTTTCCTCCCTACCTGCTGCCTCCGGCTTCTCTCTCCCTTGCAGAGCAATAATAAATGTTCTCCTTGATCTGATGCCATGCTAACACTTAGGTTTACAGTTTAATCGGAAATATTTTCTGCTGGCCATAATCAAAAGCCCAGAGAGGTGAGTATGACCATCACAAGGTTTAACGTGGCATGTAAGAGTGAAAAGGAGGAATTTGAAGACTTGAGCTTTAACTTCACTCTGAAATGCAATACTTTAGCCCCTGCTTCCATCAAGGTGCTGACACGTTTCCCCCTGCAGAGCCTGGATGTGCTTGTGGAAGTTTATACCTGCATTAAGCTCAGCATCTGCTGGGGCAGTGTGTGATGGGGACCAGGGATGGGGTCTATGGGGGGACAGCCCTGCCTGCCAGCCAGCAGCAGCCACTGGCCTTTCTGCAGTGGAGCCCCTTGGGTTTGCCCCTGGGGCTGTTGGAAGTGAATTGTTTTCAGCCTCCTTTTTTTGACATGCACATAGATTTCTTCATTGAGGTGACAGGATGGGTGAGCTGTGTGTCTTGTGCCTGCTGGCTGACCAGAACAGCGGTGCTGAGCGAGGGGCACCTAAAGCAGCTCCCTTAGCTGCACCCATGGATATCTCAAGGCACTGGTGGTGTCTCCAACTCCCTTTGTCCGCTTGGAGGCACCAGCAGTCTCACCATCTCCTCTGAACATTTGTATACTTGCCAGCCTAAAATTATTAACTCTGCTGAAGCTATTGCAGTGTTCTGGATAGTGTCACTTAATATGTCACTTTGGAGCATGCTGTTTGTAGCGCTGCTGCTGTTGCCTTTGCTGCTTGGCTGAAGTTCACAGGAAGCCCAGGAGGGTCCTCTGCCATCGCTGCTGCAGCTCCTGAAATCTCCAGCTAATGCTGATCCCTGAAAAATATTCTCCCATGCTACCTGTGAGTTGCTGCAATTCATACAGGCCTCTGCCACCTCCTTAAAAAAAACAAACAAAACCCAAAAAACCTCTAAAAAATAATCCCCAAACTCAAAAAAAAACCACCAAAAAACCACAAAAAAAAACAACAAACAAAAAAAACCCAACCCTCAAAAGACCCTTCGAATGCTAGGTGCTAGGAAAGTAATCTGGCACACATGGTTTGACTATAAGCATGCCTGTAAGAATGGGACTCATTGGCATCGGCTGGTTATTCTGAAATTACTTTGATGATAAACAAGTGTTTAAGGGAAAAGTAAAGCGTTCATTGGAATCTAGCTATTGACAGCATAGTTACAAGGTTTAGAGTTATGCAAGACTAAGCTGCAAACCAACTCGTCTTTAGCTAAGTTGTCAATCAACTCCTAGAGGTTGTTCTCCTAGGTTTTTTCCATCCCCAAGATGTGGATGTGATCTTGGGGTAATTTTCAATAAAGATTCTCTGGGTTGTTGGTATGTGGTATCTGCATATTCCAGCTGTCCTTGGGGATGTCTTCAGAGGTGGGCCTTGGCTCCAAGATTTTCTGTGAACTATCAATCAGTGTGTAATCCTCCAAGAGAAACAGTTTGTGTTACTAACTACCCCTCAGGCTTCTACAAGAGCTGGAGGAATAGCTAGGTAGTGAAGCCTTTGTGAGCCTAGTAATGGGCAGCCCTACTGCTGTGCAAGTTTAGTTACAAATACGCTGGATGCAACGCTTTCCTAGCTCTTAGCTGAGACAAAATGGCGGCCAGAGCCCCCTGACAGCCCAGCTTTGGGGGCTGAATGGCTGGAGAACCAAGGCTTCCCCAAAACTCACCAAGCAGGTACGTTTGGATAACAACTCCTATGCTCTAAGGAATCCAGAAAAATGATGAGGTTGATCTGTCGGATCCTTCTGAGATTTACTCATAAAATGCAGAGCAAGTGCCCAGCTGTTCCATGCTTGTAGCCGTTCAGCAATAGGGTGACGTGGGTTTGTCTCCACTTGGACATGCTGAGCGTGATGCTGGGGCCAACGCAGCGCTGGGCAAAGCAAGTGGGATTTTAAGTCTGGTTTTGCTCTGCAGTGTGTTATCCTAAAAGCAGGTGAGGCTGTGGATCCAGAGCGGCCTGGCCTGACAGCGCAGCTTTAGTCAGGATCTGGTGTGCGGCTGGTGGCGCATCTCGGTCACGGAGCAGAAGAGTTAACCAGGACAGTGAAGTTACCTTTCGTGCTGTGTGCGCTTTTCTAAAATGATAACTAGAGTTGAGGAAACACGTTTGAGTTTCTTAAACTTCTCTGTATGCTCCCAGGCAATTTTTATCCACCACACCCTACGTGTCTGGTCTGCTAGCACAACCCAAAGCCATGTGCCAAGCGGAGGAGCCTTGGGCTTGTGCCCAGGAAAACTGGGGTGTTAAGAGTTGGGGGAGCAACTGAGACATCTCTTAGCATGTGAGAGGATGAAGCAGCCCCTGCCAGGGTGGAACACCGTGGTGCTTCGCAGGAGGCTGCGGTCCCTCTTGGCTGTGGCCCTTCACCTCGGTGTCGCACCCCAGCCTTTCTGCTGGAGCGGCCGAGATGTGGCTCCTGGGGGTCTTTGGAAGCTGTCAAAGGGCAGAATGGGGGAAATTACAGAGAAAAATGTGAGTGCTTTGAGCTCCATTGGGTAAGAACTGTTACCGACGGTCTTAACATTTATGGAAGAGTTCTGCTTTTTTTCCCCTGGAGGAGAGTCCTTGCTATTATTGAAGCAATAAGTAAAAATGCTTGATATATTAGAGCAGCTGTGCATCTGGAAAGAAAGACTCTTTAATTTGACAAAAAATATTTAGCAGCAGTAAAAGGAAATAGCTGGAAATGTTAAAAATGCAGTTTAGTTTCCCACAACGGGGGCTTCTGAAGCAGTAAAGTATTCTAGTAGCTACTGATTTGGGATGGGGGGGAATTGAAAAAGTTTCAAATCCTCTCAGGATTTGTACAGTTTCTGTGAGACAAGAGCATATTTAAATATTTTATTTTCTGTCTTCAGTTTCTTGATGTTTTAGTGCTCCAAGCAGGAGGATTTCTGGAAAGAAAAGGAGGAATAAATTGGGTGAGAGGCTGATTTGACGCTGGGGGGTATATGAAAATATTGGAGGCTGTTAGTTGTTGAACAAGGATTCCGGGGGCTGTTAACATAGTCATGGAAATTTGGAGTCAGTTAAAAACGTCAAATGTAACAAAATAATTCTTAAATATTTGCTAATTGCATGTGAGCGCTTGGCCCGTGGAGGCAGTTGGGTGTGCCAGCTGGCTGCCGGCAGCGGCCGATGTAGGGAGTGCTTTTGGAGTGGGAAATGCGCGGAGATTTCGCAGGACTTTGCAGCCTTAAACATTACGCTTGGCGGGTTACTTTAGAAGGTAACCTGCTTTTGTTGTCCTTTTTTAAGCAGTGTGTATTGGTTTGGTTTTGTTTTTTTTTTAAAAAAAATCAAATAAATTGGAGTCGGTGAAGCTCAGCGTTGCTGAGTCTGCCTATTGGTGGCAGAATGAACCTTCGTTTTCATGGCAAATGCTGTCTGGTAAGGCTGTAGGGAGCCGGGACAGGAGAAGGTGGAAGGCAGCGGGGAAGAAGGCATGCTTCTCCCGACACATGTGCCTTGTTGAGACAATCCCTGCGCTCTGCTTTTGCCAGCGTGAAGAACAACCTAAAAATTACTGGTAGTGTTGCATTTGTCCTTGCAGTAGGATTCCAGGAATGCATTTCCATATTGTTGTTTGGGGTTTTTTTAATATTCATTGCTGAGAGATGAAATGAAAAAGATGCCGATTACAATGCAGAAGGAAAAATATTTCTGTTTACTGACCAGTGAAGATAAGTAAAGGGACACATGCCTTTTAGAGTTAAGCAGTTGGAGACTTTTATTTGTATTCTTTTATTGTGTTATTCTTTGCTGTTTTCTAACATCTATTATTATAAAAGCAGATGAGTAAAATCGTTCAAAAATTACCTGCTTGGATGGTTCCTCAGTGGGAAAATTGCTGGAAAAGCAAAACCCAAGTACTTTATTTTGGTTTGAACCGTCACTATTAACAGGTTTCCCTTGTCCATTTCCAACTAAATAGAAACAACTCAGAGTTCCCCTGCCCCATGAGCAGGGGGGCATCTCAGAGGTAAGCTTTGCTCTCCATCACCTTTTTTAATAACCTTTGAGATGCTTTTTAGTTGCCTCCTTTGACCCAAGTGTCTCGTCCACACTCGCAGGTGTGCAGTGCTGTTTCTGTTAGGAAGAAGAACTGATTACATCTTTCAGGCAACACTGTTGATTTTCTTGATTTGCCCTTTCTGGGTAATCTTTTTGCTTTGCTAAGTGTCAGATGACTTCAGGCTAAGACAATAAATGAAGGACCACAGAAACACCGGACCTCTGTGCAGGGGCAGCATAGGGTGGCTGTGCTGGTGATGGAGAGGGGGGACCCACCGGTGGGTGAGGGGCATTGGGGGTTCAGCTGGAGCAGGTAGTCCCCACTGGACCGCAGCAGGGGGACAGCCTGACATTATGTTTTATAGATGAAAAAGCAAAGCACCCCTTCTCCATCCCTCTGCTCCTTCTTTTGCAAAGGAGGAGCATCTCAAGGGGCCGTGCTGGCCCCGCGGAGCTGGGTCTCTGAGTGCTGGGGGGCTGCTTGTTGGGGGCACAAGAGAAGAAAAGAAAATGGTGGGGCAAGGGGGGGGGTACGCACCTGCCTGGTGTGCCAAAGTTTAGTTTCTGTGGCTGCAAACTCATTTCGGAATCTTTTTCTTATGAGGGTGTGAACCTACGTGGAAGGGCTGGGAGAAAATGTAATTTTTTCGTTGTCCTTTTTAATCAGATCCAGGACAGAATCCCCCAGGCACGTGCTGGAGAGCGGGGCACTGCCACGAGCATCCCCGCGCACCTGGACCGGGCAGATGCAGGCAGGGGCAGTGCTGGCCTGTAAATACTCAAATCTCTTATTTTTTAAGACACAGTCGCCTCACCTTCTGCCTTTGCAAGATATTGCTGTTAGCAACAGTTAACAAAATGATGTGGGTGTGTGTGAGCTGCCCAGAACCTATTCCAAAATACTCGCACAGAGCACTCAAAGCCGAGCGTTACAGCGAATACAGCAGGATGTGTTTTTCCATGCGCACCCGCATTTCTGATGGGCCCAAGTTAGCTTTTCTGTGGCAGCAGCCCTGTCTCCCGTTCTTTGTCATGGTGATTCAGTAATGCTTTACTGTTGTCATGGTTGCAGGGTTACTACTAAAGCCAAAGCAACTGCACAGCCCTTTTATTCATAGTTTCAGTGTATAAACTAATTAAGTAAACTGAAAGCAGCAGTCTATTCCCTGGGCCTTGTTTTTATAATACGTGGGATCAGATAGACTCGATTTCTGCAGCCTTCCTAAATATCAAACCTGGCTATGTTTTCACCTCCTTGGATGAGCTTTGTATCTTAAGACTGGACAAAGTTCAGTAATCATTTAATTGCGCAGCAATGTCCGTGCAAAACTGAAAAGGTCTCTGGAAAATCTCTTTTGAATCTCTTTTTGCTAAAATACAGCTGGGAGCCAGTGTGTTTCAGCTGAGCTGCATTCCTTATCGCTGCTTTAGTTGTGGCAGAAACCCAACCAAAACGTTTAGTTTCTGAGTTCATGCTTTGCTGTTTTAAAAAAAAAAAAAAAAAAAAAGAAAGAAAAAAAAAAAAGAAAAAAAAGGAAGAAAAAAAAAAGAAAGGGAAAAAAGAAAAAAAGGAAAGGAAAAAAGGAAAGAAAAAATGAAAGAAAAAATGAAAGAAAAAAAAGGGTGGCAAAATGATGGGGGGGGGGGGATTATCTGCTAAACCCCTCATGCCTTCCCCTGCCACAGCAGCCCGAGAATGCAGGCGGGATGGAGAGCGATAAACACCGTGTGGTACCAGCTGCAGCCGGCGGACAAAATGTTCTCCTCAGCCATGAGAAGGTCGGTTGCACAATGACACACGAGCTCATTTTTTATTAAAAACTTAATATAAGCAGAGGATCTGTTTGCGAGCCCTGAGAGTGATGCAGAACCCAGTCGGGTTTGTGTGAGATGGGAGCGGTTGCACTGCCGTTTGCCTTTGCCAGGGCAGGGTTTGGAAGATGGAGTGTCCCCGATTGGGGTCCTGTTTACTTATCAGCTGCTGCTCTGCCCTTGGCAATTGTCCTGCTCTGCTGTGGACAAGGGGGAATTCAAGGAGAAAAATGAAGCAAAGTGAAAACCTATTTCCTCTTAAAATTGGTTGCATCTTAGTGCTCCCTTGGCGTCTCCCCAGGAGGATGCGCTCACTCCGGCATCCGTCCCAGGGAGCACAGAGCCATGCAGGGTCAGCAGGTCAGCAGGGCGCCTTCCCCCGCAGAGGGGAGCAAGGACGTGGGAGATGCTCCCTGCCTCCTGGTGAAGCTGGGCCGAGGGCTCGGGTGCTGATCAGCTCAGCTCACAAGGGGGGCTTGAACTTCCCCCCTTGCCCCGTGTGGAGCTGTTGGCTGCAGACCCCTCAGCCCAGCCAGGCACTGGTGGTCCTCCCGCTGTGCCACTGCTGGGGGGGGTGAGAGGGTGCCCGGGGGGTCTGTCAGGGGTCTGTCAGCTGGAAGGGTTCTGCTGCTCCGGGAGGGGGGTGGGCACTGGGCTCCTGGGGAGCCACCCCTTGTTGAGACGAGGGGACCAAGGGGCCTCCTGGGGACTGTTCCACTTTTTCCCTTTCTCCCATGCGACGAAAGCTGCTCAGCTCTCGTACAGAGGGGTCCCCAGAGAAGTGTCTCTCTGCTGCCAGCAGCCCACCCCTCTCCTCCACCTCCTCCGGGGTATGAGAGCAGCAGGACCCCGGCTGGGGAGCTCAGGGCGGGGGGTCAGAGGCAAGTGGGCTGCGCCGGGGGGCCTGCTTACAGCTGTCAGTGTTTTGCATCGGCACCTATTACCCTGGTAGGACTTCTTTTTTTAATTATTCTCCACGTATGGCGGGGGGGCGGGAGGGAATCCCTCTAAGGAGAATGAGCCCAGGAGAGGCAGCTGGTCGCTCTACGGCGGTATGTGGTGTTCCTCAGAATCAACTTTTTCCCACTAAGGCTCCAGCTAACTGGGGAGGCGAAAGGGGAGAGGGGTCCTGGGCGCCTGTGGGTGCCGAGGCCAGGAGCCGCTGACAGGACCGCGTAGCTGGTGGGCTGCCGAAGAAATAAGGAATCTCGGTGGCGCTTAAAGGGAGCTAATTTGCAGTAACGATGGAGGGCCCAGGAAGCAGTGCTGCCTCTGACCCAGAGAGGGAAAGTAGCTTTCTCCATGCTTCGTGCTCATCCGTCTGGGGAGGCAGATTTCTTCTGCGCAGCAGCAGGGACGTGGCTGGGGCATGATGGGGAGGAGTCCCCTGCTGGCCTGTCCAGCTCCCTGATGGCATCCCCTGCTTTCTGCCCCTTCTGCACATGGCCCTAACCCACGGGAAGTGTGAGGTCCCCATGGCCACAGCTGGAAAGGCAGGGCGGTTGATACCATCAGCAACATCTGCGCACTGTTCCCAGCCCCAGCCAGCTGCTCCCGGGTGCCGAGGGCAATGGGGGTCTGTCCTGCTGCCAGTGGGTGGGTGTTGCTGCCGGACAGGCTGAGATGTGGCTGTGGTGGACGCCAGGAGCTGCCGAGAGCCAGTTGGGCTGATGTCACCACCGGGATGCCTGGAGCAGCGCTGTGCCCTCTGCTGCAGCACGGCTGGGGAGGCTGTGCCCTGAGACCAGGGAGCTTTCCTGAAGGCCAAGGCCAGGAGCTGCAGCAGCACAACTGGAGTCACCTGGACAACCACAGTAGCTTTGTGCATGTCATCAGGTCCAACCTGGTGCTGCTCGATCCGGCACAGGATGCGTCTGCTGCAGCCGTGCCCGTGCCAGCAGGTAGCCATGAGCCACCGCCGGCCGCCTCGGTCACAGCGTTTGACAGCCCTTAATTTTGAAGTGCCGTTCAAAAGAGGCTTTATTAGGTGAAGGCAAAGAAAAATAACCGTGTTTTCCACTTCTTTTTTTTTTTTAATTATTATTATTAATTTAGCAAAGCAGTGTTTCAGAGCCTGCAGCTCCCCTCATACCTGGGAAGTGCCGACTCATTCTGCAAATGCCGCCTTTTCCCTTTTTATTAGCGAGGAGATCGATTTCCTCTCTCGCACCAGGGACCAGGCCACCGCCGTAGCAGTAAATCAGCCACGTATGCAGGACTGCCTCCTCGTACATCCAGATGCTCTTTGCTGGGAGATGCTCTCCTAAAAGGCAGTTCATAACCTCTGACCACCGAGTTGACTCCCAGCTGTTGATCAGAATGAAAATATTTTCTCAGGAGTGAAATTTCCAATGCTGCCTTTCACTTTGCAAATTAGTTTAATTAAGACAGCGTGATCCAGTGTAACCTCAGCTACCTAAGGTTGGTTTTGCAAAGTTTAACATCAGCAATTTTACATTAACTAAATCCCTGTCCTACAGAGAGTAAAAGGATTCCTTTCTCATTTTTTAAGGGATGGCTAGAAACATTTTTCAATACTACTAGTTTCAGCATGGTGATCTAAAAAACAATTCTGTAACTGTATTACAGGGAATTTCCTTTGAAGATACGTCAAGAGTTTCTGAATATTTTTGTTGCCATTTCTTAAAAGAGTTCAGTGTTTGGTTTTCCTTACGGTGGAGTGCTTACTTCTTTTGGAGGAGTCTATTTATGTTGAATTTTGCAACTTTGCATGTTTAGAAGAAAAATAACTCGATAGGCATTAACTTAAAAAATGTGACCTTTAGCTTTTCAGGAACATTTTTAACTTCATAATTCATCATTCATGTGAAACACTAGGTTTGGGCACCTCATCAGCATCCAGCCTTTGGAATTGTATCGCAGAATGCCAAAAGGGTGAACATGGAAGCAAAGCACCGCTCTGCTGTGGGTCTTATGGATCTGGGCAGGTGGGTGTTTTGCAGAAATATTTCCCACAGACGATGACGTTCTGCGCACCAAAGCAAATGCATTTTGGTGCAAGGGCAGCCTTTCCCTGTGTTATTTGAAGTTATTTGCTGAACATGTTCACAGCACTGGTTTTGCCTTTTGGCAGCGCTCCTAGGCAGGCATCGCGGGGATGGGCGAGCAGCAGGGCCGTTGCTGCCTGTCCAAGGGCTGTGCCTTCATGCCCATGGTGGCAGTGACTCTGCCACTCCACAAACATGCAGGAATAATTGCTTTGGCTGCTCTCTTAGCAAATATCTATGCTGTTAAACTTACTTTTCCAGAATATTTGTGGGGAGTAAACAAAATGGATGCAAATATATGGGTGGCAGATGATGTTCTTCAGCCCCTACCTAGGGACTGTTATGGAACTTAATGCATCAGCCAGAGCTCCTGCCTTTCCAAATGTCCCAGGTCCACTGCTGTCACCAGCCTGGCATGGTACATGTCTGAGACTGGGGGAGAGAGAGAGGACTGGGAGGAGGGAACCACCTGGGATGCTGCAGAGGCTGCATCCTGCTCAGCAGAGCTCCAAACCCTTCGGAATACAAAGCAATCCATAGCAATGTCTCCAGGAGAGGCGGCTGGGAATCCCTGAAAGAAGTGACAGCAACAGGGTGGGAGGAGGTGGCATGGCATGGGGTGAAGGTAACAGCTTGCACAGGGAAGGGACAGCGCAAAGGGTGCTCGGCAAACACCACCGAGAATTTAACCAAAACTGAAGGAAGTTCTCCCAAAGGCTGTGCTCTTTGCTAGTCGAATTCTGCTAGGATAAGCTGGTGGGTTTTTTGGTTGGTTGGGTTTTTTTTTCTTTTTTTCTTTTTCTTTTTCTTTTAAGTAATAATCTTGTAGCAAAAGAAGCAGAGGCAGTTTTGCAGAGGGAGTGACAATAATCCTTTGCTCTGAGGGGACACTTACACAGTGCACACCTCATGTTCAGATAAGGCTGAACCAACCTTACAAACAAGGTACTTTCTGCAAACACGCCGCTGTCAGCAGTGCTTTGCTCCTGTGCTGGAAATCCCTGGTCATTTCAAATCTGGTTTCTGTGTTTTTGAGGCTGCCAGCTGATCTCTGACTAGCCCAAGGGATCTTGGTGTGAAAAAAAACCCCAACTTGTGCTCCAAGTGTTACCAGGCTGTCAAATGCAATGCCGGCACTGTTGAACCCAGCATCCTCCCCTCCTGTGCACATGGACACTGTGACACTGGTGCTCAGCGGACCAGGAGAGCCCGGCTGGGAAGCGCCTTGCAGCAGGTGATGGGGCTGCTTTGTCCGTGCTTCTGAAGGTCCCTGCCACAGACCCTCCTGGCTTGCTGGGCATGGCCAGCAGAGCCATCAGAAACGAGAGCGGCACGGCAGAGCAAGACCGTAACTGCAAAGTGCAGTAACGAGTGGTATCTCATTCAGCAAATCACTGGGAATCGTACCCTAATACCTGGTAACTTCAACTGCCAAGAAAAAATAAGCAACTTTTACATATAACCAAGAACACTGGTTTTGCAAACTGAGGACTGGTTTTGGGCTCATCTACCAGATAAAGGGACACATTCATTCTCGTGCAGGAAGGGCTTCCATGGCTGATAAACATCAGTTTGTCTTTTTTAGCCCCACCAAACTAAGCATGACAGAAGACAACTAATTATAAATACCCTCGGGGTAAATATCAAGCAGGAAGAACTGCAGGAGTTAAAGGTTAAGATTAGCCTGGGATCAAATGGGTATCAATTAGTCATGAATAAATGCAGACTGGAAATTTAGAAGACAGTTAACAGGAACATGAGAGGCAAAATTCTGGAGGGCCCTGTGATTGCAGAGGTGGTCTGAGAAGCTCATGGAAGGATTGTACAACTAAGTAGAAATTCATGAAGGCAGAAAATGGCTTTTTGTTATGAGCCCTCAGGGATTTGGTGAGCTGCTGTAGTTGAAAAGAGAAGCTTTTTTTCCCCCCCTACTAGATTTATAGTGTTTGAGTCCTAGGTTTCAGCTGGTTATCTGTGGGAATAAGAAAAAATTCCCATTAGTGTGCCATCTAACTTGCGGAGGTTTGGGTTGTTACTTTTTTCCCCCATCCTCTCAACCACTGAAAATTGGTTGCAGCCAGAAAGAGGATATAAGCAAGATTTGCTAAGTAGCATTAAAATCCTGGGGGGTGTGGTGTGCCTGGCCGGTGGTCCTGGCTGGTATTCTCAAGGTGAGATTGCTCACAAGTTCAGGTTCAGATGGAAACTCCTCCCTCGGTCGAGGCAGCAGAGTACTGAGGGCTGGTACCTTGTTCTCCTGCGCAGTAGGGGTACGGTTCACTTCCTAAAGACCACCTGCAGTTTTCACCAAACAAATTTGTACCAGGATGCAAAAACATCAGGGACCAATGGTGTTGATGCCTTCATCTCACTCTCTTCTTGGTGCACATCACAGCCATGCGCTTCGTCTTTTACTGCAGGCTACGGCGCTGCCGTGCCTGTGGCGTGTCAGCAGGTATCCTCCGTACCGTTTTGCCCGAGACAGCTACTGCCCAGCGGCATGCAGGTGTTGGGGTCTCACCTACGTCACCACCGTCTCCCTTCCAGCCCTGGGTTCTCACGCTACCCAAACCCATAGTGGTACCCCACAGTCTGTACCGATGATCTTGCACCCAGCACTCGGTGATCCTCCCACGGAAAACCAGTGTGTAAAATAGGGATTTTCTAAACTGGCTGAGGCAGGCGCTGGGATATGTGTCTCAGTGCTAGGAGGCACCACAGGCGGGTGGTCTGCCGTCCTGCTCACTGGCTTGGCACAGGTAGCTTCACATCTGTCAAGGGACTGCCCCCTGTATTTCTGCACACTGCACACGGTGCGTGGGCAAAAGGAAAATACCTAAAGGATCCCGATAAATAATACATTCACCTTCTTTCTGCAACATAGAAGACATAACCACAGGTTGGTATTTCATTCAAGTACATTTATTTTCCTAAGGAAGAAAAGACCATGTGGCATTACAGAGGAGATAAGACATCATAAACTGTCTAGCTCTCCCGTTTGCTTTATTGATTTCCTTGGTCCCCTGCTAGCAACTTCAGGCCTGGTTAAACTATTTCTGTCTGTTCTATCACGGCCATAGTATTTTTGTGGACTCTCAAGTGAACATCCTGCACTCTCCGGGTCACCATCCTTCCTTGCTGGCACACAGTACAAGCCCAGAAAATTTAAAGCATGATTTTGTATTACCCCAAGCTGCTCTAGAAAGCACTTTTCACTGATTATAAGGTAATTATGGAGGACAAGTTTCACTCCATCTCAAAACAGCCAGGCATCCAGTTCTCAGCTGAAATAAACTGCTGTCTTGCCATTGCCTTGAGCACAAACCTACCAGGACAGACCAGCAGCAGGTCTGGTCCCAAGTGGTGAATGTGGCAGAGGAGCTCAATCATAAAACTGACAGTGAGTTAGACTAGTGTATATAAATTTATTTTGTTTTATTTTATCTGAAAACTTCTGGGAAGGCTGAGATTAGTGGAGGCTCTCAGAGTATCCAAGTCAATGTAGTTAATTATTTAAAACCAAAGGTACAGCTTGCATCAGAGCCCTTTTACTACCTTATAGGTTAGTGGTAAAAAACAGCTTCTAGTTGAAGGCTGAGAAAGCAGGAGATGAAGGTACATTATTTAGTGAAGATGTTCAGGACAAGGGTTACCTATTCCTTTGTGCCTGCTCAGTGCCTGACACAATGGGACCCCCTTGTGCGGGGCAATATGTAGTAAGCGTAATCAGTAAAACCAGTATTCCTTGCTCACCCAGAACAACTGTAGTAGGAGAAGACTGGCAGATGGATTAGCCCACACTTGTCATTTGTATTTGAGCCCTATTTGAGTAGTGAGGATTTTCTGCCTCCTGATCTTCATTTCTATTCTGAGAAAACATGTTTTTCTGATACATATTCTGATACATGTTCTCCTTAAGAGCCCATAGGATCTTCAGTGAAGTAAAACACCTGAAGAACACTGTAAATAAAGGCCTGGACGTGCAATGGCCTCTCTTTAATTGGATCAATTAAACTGTTCACTTTGAGAAGTTTCAGTGGTTATTACAAGAGCAGGCTTTCAGCTTTTACAGTGTGCTGCTGGCTAACAGCCGTGTGGCACTCACAGCTCATGGGCTTGTAATCATGCTGCAGGCAGCAGCGCCACAAGGACATGCAAGGGAAGCACTGAACAGCAGCCTAACTGCTCCCAGCCAGGTAGTGGGGTTTGGATGACACAGCTTTAGGGTGCTCAACCTGATGTGTCGGTTTCTAAGATCTGCCGCGACGCTGTCCTCCTACACGTCACGCTCCTTTAAGATGTGCTCAGCTGAGCTTCAGTTGCATGTAAGGTACAGGCTTATTTCGCTGAATATGAATTAATTCCTTGCTCATGGCTATATAATGTAAGTAAAAATTAAATTTGCTGACCAGATAGAGGAAGGAATGGCAATCTATCAAGCTATTTAATTTCCTCTTTCCATTGCAAATCACTGTTTGCTAAGTTTGGGGAAAACATCTGTACTTAAGAATGGGCTTATATTGGCGGAGAATGCAGTAAACCTGAAGGCAAATGTGTTCTGTGAATCTATAAAAAAACCCTGCACCGCTTCCACTTGGAAATCCCTTTAGGAAATACCATATCTTCTGTAGTTTCGACTGCAACAGTTGCCACAAAAGGTCACTGCTGGATTTTGCAAAGCTCCAACCTGTTGACTGCGCTTTTCTATCAGAGATGCTCTTTTATTTTTGGTGTTCGTATGAAACTTCTCGTTCTTGAATGTGGTAGCTTCTCATAGATCTGTCTTTCTCAAATTCTGCTTTGACTTTTCCTTATATACTTTTCACGAGTAAGAATAAGCCTTTTGGGTCAATTAAACTGCTCATTTTTTCTAGCAATGGGATTTTTTCCTCTTTTCCTTTGTTACACTCTCTTCTGCTATCCCTTTATTTCAGTAGGAATTTTAACAGAATTGACGAGAGCAGGGATGTTATTCCCCACTCCTCCTCTTTCCTCTGATGGATTTTTCAGACTTGGAGAAAAAAAGATCATGTTTCTTTAGAAGCAATTTGATCTACCTATGGAGTCATGTGCTTTGGTTTTCAGCTTTTCCTTTCAGGACTTAAATGACCCCTTTTGGGGGTGGGAGGAAAGCCCACCTACGTACGTTATGTGAATATTGCATGTATTCAATTCCCATGATAACTAACCTTCCCAATATTAAGTCCAAGCACTCTCTTTGAGGCGCCAGCGGGTGTGCCTATTTGCTTAGTATCTCATCAGCAAGGTAAGCGGAATGTGGGACGTGGCTGAGCAACCAGTAATCCCGTAGCAAACACTGGAGTAGTCCCATCTCCTCTGGCTGGGCTCCTCCTGGGGCATGGCACAGAAGGGCGAGGAGCTGGGAGCCAGCGGGCTCCGAGTGAGGAAGGCAAAGATGGTAGGTCTGCCGCATGGGAGACAGGACTTGGAAAAAGAAGGTACAGGGTCTTCAACATCCCGAGGACCACAACTGTGATGTCCTCTATGGCGTGAGGCGCCAGCGAAAGGGAAGAAAAGCACTGCCTGCTTCCAGCTGCTCAGAACGTGGGAAGACGAAGGGGTCTCTGGGGAAAAGGCTACAAAATTAACAGTAGATCTGGTGATGGCTAACCACGTTATGCTGTGTTTCTAATGAGCTGTATCATCTGCACGCTGTTGCTCCTCTAATTTTGAGGAGCCATAGTGGTTCAACAAGAAGGGAGTTGCGGGATGAGGGGCTTTACGTAGAAAACTGTGGGATTAAAGGACAGAGGTAAAACACACCCAGGGAAGTAACTACGATTAATGATAAAAAAGAAGGTCTGCAGTTGGTAAAAGAGCAAGAAGTTGGGCAACAGGTAGCAACAGGGTCTCATGCTGCTTCAGAAAGAGGAGTAGAAAGGAATGAGGATGAAGGTGCCCAAAAAAATCACGTAAAGGGAAGAGAGTGTGCCGTGAAAAAGTACGGGGGCAGCAGTGTTAGCTGGGGCCACCGCAGCTGGCGGTGTGCAAGGAGAGGCACAGCGGGACAGGACATTTTCAAAGTAAATCCAAGAGTTCATTTGCTTCACATCTTTCTTTGTGCTCTGAGAATTTCTCCTGGATAAGAGTTTTCCAACTTTCTAAATGTGTTTACAATTTGCATTATAATTTTAAGGTCAAACTAAGCAACCAGTGAACAACATCAGGCTGCTTAAAGTCAAGCACGTGAATGGTGTAAATGACAAAGCAAAGTGCAAGACTATGAGAACCAAAAACCATGATTATGATAATTTCTGATGTCTGGATTATCACATGTGATGTCTGGGTACAACACAAAGCAGTTTTTCTATTCATTTATTTAAAGCCATATGGTTTTTTTTCCACATATTCTCTGAAAATCTGCTCTCAATGTCAGAGCTGACCCTTGACTCAGTTATCTTTCACTCAGTAGGTCTGCTCCCAAAAAAAGCCTACTCCTCCTTCAGTGAAAAAAATACCATGATTAATGTTTTTCCAAGATTATTTTTTAATATTTTATTTATTTATTTATATAGGCAGAAAGACAATGCTTCTCAGTAGTACCGCAACTGACTAAAATAAATTACTGGCTACTCAGCAAGTCAAAGGATGCTTGTGAATAGTAACCAATCAAATGTGGGGGGGTACAGATGTAATATCACAGCAGTATCCATGCCACAAAATAATTAGGGTATTTCCTACCACAGAAGATCCTTCTCAATACCATTTGGGGTATCAGAAAACTGCAGCTAATGCTAAAGATTGTAATTTGTTCTCAAGTTCTCGTTCTCAGATTTGCATGTTGCTGTAGCAAAACCTTATCTTTTGAATTCCTAACAATGCAAAGCTTCTTCCAGAAAAAAAATGCATAATACATGAAGTATTAAGAATGATAATTAGAACTTCTCAGATTTAAAGACTGCAGAAATCTTGCATTAGATCCATATGATAATATGATATGGATGATAGTGTCTGTGCTATGAACTGCAGGCAAGGTCAGACATCACTGGTATCGACAGGACTACATATGAAGAGTATCTACATTTCTAACAGGACTTAGACCATCAAACAGGAGATAAAAGGCAGTCTGCAAAATTGAGGTGCAAATACAGTACCAATATTCAAGCAAAATGTGCAGGTAGCTAGGAAATACCTTTACTTTCCAAGTCTGAATTTTGAGTAAACTGTCACCTGAATCACGGAGTAAATCAGGCTATCCAGATGTGGGTTTGACCTAACACTTGACTTTATATCAACAACTAGTATGTTGGTACTACTGGAAATTAGCACCCATGTTCACTGGTGTATTTCAGAACAGGCTTTACTGATCGATCCTCCAACAGACTGGTATTATCAATATGCTGCCACCAACACTGAAAGCAGGTGCACAGGGGAAAGCACTAAAATTCCCAGGAGAAGAACTAGCAGGGAAAGAAAATCTCATTTTCTGATTTCCATTTACAGCCCAAAATAGCCTGTCTGCTGGGAGCAGGAGTTCTTTGGAAAAACAGTGATTATGAAGACTGTGGTCTTATTTACTTTCCACCAGTGTTACAGCATACTGCGTATACTCACAGGATATTTTCAGCACAGATTCTGCCAGGCAGAAAGGCAGCGGAGTTAATCACATGCAGCAAATTAAACAAAAGCAAAAAAGCTGATAGGCTGGGGGGGGGGGGGCAGCTGAACATTCTGTTACCCTCTCTAGACAGACTTTCCACAATTGCATATGGGAGAGTAAAGGCAAAGGGCAGCGGCTGGTTTCTTAATCTGGATCAAACAACCTATGGATGCATCTGCAGTTAGTAGACTGAAGCAGCCTGAGAAATCTGTCTATACTCAGATTATAGTCAGAATTAATGCGCTTCTGTAGTGCAGTTGTTGAAGTTGATCCACCAACATATTAGCTGTCCTCTGCTTTGCAGGGTATGAGCTACTGTGTGCCCTGAGCTCCTGTCCCAGGAGCAGGCAGGTCCTGCAGAAAGGGCTCCTAAAGCACAGAACAAGGGCAGAACGTTCACCAGCAGTAGACTGGGATTACTGTCCAAGGACATTCCAAGCAGTCCTGATTCTAATGTGAATTTGCAGCATGGGAGGAAAGGTATAAAAGGCAGGAATTAAGGGTGGTTTCAGCACAGCTCAACTGGATGCAGTTGTCTGCACCTTGTATCCTCTCGGGCTGAGTGTCATCGTTGGCAGCACATCCTTCCTTTGTTGAAAATGTTGCCTAGAATGTTCTTGCAGAAATACACCTCTTTTTTTCATTGTTCCCTTCAGTGGGCATAGAAATGTATCAGTCCTGGTAGCTTTCTCTCTAGATACACAGAAATAATAAAATTAATTTATAATCAATGCTAGTGATAAGTTGTACCAGGCTAACTCAGCTCAGTGTAACTAAGCCAACGGTGTACAACAGAATTACGGCAATCAGCATTTACGGGAACAAACACATCAGTGTTTTAAATGAAAACTGTTCTTCCATTAGCTCAAAGTAGCTTGTAAAATCTTTCACTGTGGCTAAAATCTGGAGCAATGTTGGATGTCATTCACCCAAAGATTGTGCTGTAATACTTATTTACGGCATTAGCGTTTTAAGTTTTTTTTGTGAAGTAAGGCAGCAGAGATCAAGTGGACTCCCTTGCACCTGCTATGGCTTTGAAAGATAGCATGTGCCTGCTCAGGAATTAAATTAGGAAATAAATATTGAATCAAGAATACACGTGTAAGGAGTTAAGGAGATCTGAATGCTGAACTCGCATCTACCATGCCACAGGCATAAACAGAACATGCTACAGTCACCCTCTCTCCTGAGCAGAAGATAACTGCCAGAATCCCAGTGTAGCATCCTGGAGCCTCTCGCCCAGGAGGTGGCTGACCTCCTCCCAGTGAGTGGGGGGAAGAGACAAAAGGTGGTCTTAGGCGAGAGATGCCCAAACTGTGCTTTGTATTCTTCCAAGAGGAACGTAAATCACTGACCATTTTATTACTGTGGACAGAAAGGTGGGCTCGTGGAGATGTAGTTTACACAAGACTCCACAGCTCTGAGGCTGAAAAGATACACCCAGTTGAAGACTGATTACGTGTTTCTTCTGGAAGGGTGAATCCTTTACTCTCCCATGGGAAGATGCAAATAGGATTATGATGGCAATATCCTTCCTCAGGCAGGTTTTGGGTTTTTTTCTGGAAAGAGAGATCTTTCCTAACAAAAAACTGCTCTTCCTCATGGGCTAGCCTTTGTCAGCGACCACAGGACTGCATGGACACAAAATAGATTCTGTCTGCCCAAAACAGCTCACAGGCGTGGACTATCATTTTTTCTTTACTGGATAAAAGGAGGAAAATGGCTTTTAAATTAGATGTTGGAACCCCTTCCAGGATTGCAATAGAAGATACTGAATCTGTCATTCTTCATACAGTTACCTCCTGCTCCATGAGCTTTTGCTACCATAAAAATTGTTTGTTGCCAGCTGAGCTGAGTGAATAATTTGCGGTTTCATATTTGTTAAAGGAATTTTTCCTCTTCCTCTTTTCATTATTTGTCCACAAGCAGGTTGATTTTCTTGAATGTCTTTTTTATCAAGAATGTATGCTCTAATTAGTCAGCAAGTAAATCTTGCCGTAAATCATTTGTGAGCAATTTCTTGCGAAAAGTCTTCAAAGATTTGTCCTGATTCCATTCATTCTTTATGAACTTGCATCACGTGGTGTCCGTTTCTGTGAACACAACATCAAAAGAGCTGATTTTGATCATTCTCCTGTAGAACAATCCCACTTCTGAACCTGAAACACTCACATAGAAAGCACATTTTTATTGAAAAATTAAAGACTTGGGGTTGCACATTCATCGAGGTGCTTGCAATTTACATGCATCTGTAATTGTCACACTAACGAGAATGTAGTTTTCTCAACCCTAACAAGAATGTTATTTTACCCACTTCACAACTCGAATCTGCTCCTCGCTAGAGCTTTTGTCTCAACCCAGGTCATTACAATTTCTGTCTCACAAAACGTCCCTTGTGAGAGACGAGGCTTTCAACAGCATATAAAGTGGTTGGGTTCCAAGTTATGACTGAAATGATGCAGAATTTCACCATCTAAAACTTACTTAATTCCCAGAAATAATGACAGGATTCTCCTGGTTATTGTTGCATCTTAATGAAAAATAAGACTGTATCAAAATGCTAGCTGATGAGTCTGGTCCCGACCCTGCGGGAGTCTGTGGAAAGCTCTCCTTTCTCAGTTTTCTAGATGGAGGAAACTGCCCTTCCAAGATTGAAAATACTATCTTTTCAGCTAAAAGTTTAAAAGAATGATTGCACCGTTCAGAGGGATCTGGGTACTTTACTACCATGTGTCCTCTTAAAAAGAAAAGTGTTAGAATGACTTTGTGATATTGAAAAGGAGGTAAAAGTCAACTCAAACACCAAATACCATCATATACGAGAGTTAGAATTTCAAATCCGAGTCTTGCAGTTGGCTTTAAATGTTTGCCTTGAAGATGTCTGTAAAATATAGACCTTGGCTCTGGTTGGTATGCAGTGGAAATACTTTACTGTACTTTAAATAATGTAAACAGTTGCTGCGACTGACACCCAGGCACTTTATCATATTAGGTAGGAAAAATGGAAATGAAAAAATAATGAAATTCATGGATGATGATGTCTGTGATTGTAACCGGGACACATATGGGTGTCTCGGCCATGGTCCCTTACAAAGGGTCCACTCTATGAAAATGGAAAAACCTTGAACAAGGTAAAAAACGCACATCTGCACAGAATTACTGGAGACTGCAAGTCATGAACTAATTAACATTTTTTCAGATATGAATATTGGAAAAGGAAGTTATATTTTGCTCTCAAACAAACTTCATCTGAAACTAAAATTGTCAGTGCAGAAAAGACTTAGTGCATGGTATTAATGTTCTTAAGCTGCATCACCCGAGACGGGCTGAAATTTTGACTCTTGGTACTCATAAATAACTATAAATTGGGATAATTCAGTCTGCTTCCTTTAGTTGGCTACAGAGGTAGGTTGTTGATGCTAAGCACCAAAGTTCCCTGAACCCAACTTTCAAACAAGCAGTTTGGGCTTGTCTACCACCCTGGTGCCGCAGCCAGCCCAGCCGTGGGGACAGGGGAGCCCCACAACCCGCGGCAGCTCCTGCAGGGAGCCCCGCCACCATCCCGATGCCAGCGGACCCCAGGCGGCTCAGCCGAACCGCGAGTGCGCTGGCGTTAACAGAGAGAGTAAAATCACCATGAGACGCTCAAACGAGATAATTATAGTGTGTTAATTTGCATCTCATTTTTGTGATGTAGTTGTACACAGCCAACATAGTAACTGGAAACTAATACAGCACAATGCATGCCCTGTCATGTCATACCGCTGGCCTTTCTGAGCAAGAATTTTTTTTAACGCTATGCTCATAAATCAAGTCCCTCAAGACAAGAAAATTATTATGAAGCTGAACAATAGTAACTTACACTTAGAAAAGCTCCCTACTTTCTCTTCCACCTGGAACAGAACAGGGAGCTCTTAAGATTGTTTTCTTGTATGCTGTAGTTAAATTTTAAATCTTCAGCAACAACAAATAAATCCATGCTTCTGCTAAGTTACTTAACCAGCACAGTGTTGTATCCACTCTCTAGAAAGATCTGTATTTTCTCCTTGGAGCAGGTAATACTATACGCATCGGTTTAAAGGCTGATGCCACCATTAGAGAAATGGCACAGCCATTCCTGCACCAAGCGATGTGCACGGTGTTCCTGTTCCTGCTAGACATGGACCTCAAACATAACAGAACCTTTTAATTTAGTTTTACTTACATTTTATGCTGAATCATGTAAAATGTGACTAACTCACAGATGCAGCACATTTGCACTTTTCACCATTAGCTGGTATCTTTTTCCCAGTGCCTACGTCATGTGACTACACATTTGATATTCCAATACTAACTGAGCTTTAGGGCAAAGAAATGGTGATGTGCTGGCATACAGTATTTTAACACTTTTTAAGAAGACAGATTCTTTCGGTGCTTTCTTTTGCCTGTAATTATTATAGAGCCCTACAATATTATACATGAGAGGAAAAAGTTGCTATTCTAAAACAAAACAAACCCTAGCCTTTTTTATTTTGAATCTGCATGCTCAAGTCCATTTACATCATTGAAAGGGCAGCAGTCCAAAATACAAATAACCAGAGCTCAAAAGGCAAGGTTGCCACCCTGAATAGCCAGAAACCACAGCAATCATTTAAGTAACAGCACTCTGTGCGGATTCATGCAGTTTCCTACCCGTGGCTTGCTTCCACCTACATCGGAATGAAGTACTTTGTTAAACTGTTGCACTGTGCTCTGCTTCACTGGACCAAGGGATGTGAAACACCACAAAATAAAGTACACTGTACACCCTGTACTCTTATTCTACAGAGCAGGTATAACCTCTGCAATTATGCCCCAACTGCATGGCAAATACCAGGTAAATGCACAGCAATTGCATGTTCCTACAGCTTACTTGATAATTATGCATTGTTACTAACAAGTTCAAAGATAAATTATCATGGCACTTGCAGCATTTAGGTGCTTGCAAAGCTCCTAAGCTGTGTAATAATGGAATTTGTACTCTGAAATGCTTGCTTTTGTTAATTTTC
Organism: Microhierax caerulescens; assembly: GCA_035590215.1. Taxonomy (NCBI): domain Eukaryota; kingdom Metazoa; phylum Chordata; class Aves; order Falconiformes; family Falconidae; genus Microhierax; species Microhierax caerulescens. The sequence continues at coordinate 5,425,130 of JAVJGJ010000047.1, read as the reverse complement.
CATTGGAATGGGGAAGGGAAGCAACCCACCCCTCACGCCCAAAGGCCGACAGCTTAAGCTTACCGGTACAGCAGAGGGATGCTACTGTACAAAATAACATGATGCTTCTGCCAATAAGGAAATCTGGACGAATTAACAAAAAATAATACTAATAAAACCATCCATTAATAAATTGCTTTTTGAATTCTGTTTAGTAATTCTCCTAAGCAAATGCTGTATTTAAAATCACTAGTACTTGCATGCAATAGAACTGTTTGCCTGACCCAACACTGAATCTTGCACAGGCTATAAATGAGAGGAAAACCTCATTTCGTCGATGTTGCTAGCAAAACTCCTATTGATTTCGGCGAGGGCAGGGCTCTACCCAGACAGCTTACTTGTAAATGGATTCTTGAAATAGCTTATATTATATTATGTCAGAAATATATCACCACGTAAGGCCATTTCACAGTCTATGCTAGTTCTTCTATGAGCTGCACTGTAGTATTTTAAACTACAACTTATAACTTTTAATAGGTTATTTTAATAGTATTCAATAAAATAAAATTAGCTGCTCTATAAACATCGCTCTTCTCCAAAGTGAGGCCTCCCTTTAAGTTATGGCTCTGTAATGGTTGTTTGGTCAGCCATTTATACCAACTTTTACAACTCATGTTGGATCACCTTGGGTTTAATTTTAATTTTTTTTTTTTTTTCAGTTTCATTATTTTCACGCTGATTTTCAATCTGAAAGGTGATGTTGATGCGTCTGACCCTTTTTTTACCTGTTGTAGCTGTTGAGCTATTTCCTCTAAAAAATGACTGCCATTTATTGCAAGGAAGTGCAAACATTAGCCTTTGGGTACTGCAGGATCGGAACAGCCAGCAGAAACAAAATGGCCAGCCATTATTACCTGCTACTTACAAAAATCTTAAGTATGGACTAAAAAGCCACTGAAATTGGCCGTGCATAAATGCAGATGACAATGGCAACCTTAGGGCAGGGAGGTGAGACGCCGGGGACAAACCAGACAAACACGGCCGAGCAAGATGGAAGCAAGGCATGGGTGGCGTTGGCTGTGCTGAGAGGTCACCCCCAGCCCCTGCTGCCGCCTCCGTGCACCAGGCAGGAGAACAAGGATCTTCTGACAGCATTTTGAGGAAGATTAGGAGAGAGCTTTGTGGGTGAAATAACTTCTTAGCCGCAGAGGAAATTTTGGAAGAATTATCTGTTGGAGGGATGAGTCAGTAATTTCCCAGTGAAAGAGATGGCTAGGGGAGATGGGTCAAGGAGGATATCAGGAAAGCAAAGAACAGTAACTTATTTGAATAGAGAAACAGAAAACAGAAGAAGACTGAAGAGACTAGTAAAGATGCAAAGCCATAAATTAGAAAGAATTATTTTGCTTCACCATTCTAATGGCATTGGTCAAGCCCAGAAAGCAGGAATGTTAAGGATGTGAGCTACAAGATCATCAGAGCCTGGTTCAAAGGTTTAGTTTTCAGCTAGGCTAGAAAAGGGTGTATCTTAAACGCCATTTGTCATGGAGAAATAGCTGTTGAATTTAGATACGCTCTGTACAGGCCAATCCATAGCATAACCTCTGCTGAAGATGAGACAGTGGATGGGAATGACAAAAAAGTAATGTGATCATACAGGTCATAGGAACAGGGAAATAAACTGATGGGACAAGCTTGGAAAAGACTCTAACCCCCATGTTTTAAGATCCTGACCTTGAACAGCTAACTATACCTTCATGAAGAAATGCCAGAGACCTGGGCTGAGGATCTGGTTTGGAAGAAGAGAAGCCTGTCCAGGAATGGCAGAATTCAGGTCTGTGGTAGATGCTCCCTAATGACCAAGCACGGAGAAAGCAGGAAGAGAGAGCAGGAGAGCTTACAGGCAGCAGAGAGAGGGTGAGGAAGATGTTCCAGTCTGTTCTGAAAGAGTAAATCACAAGGAGACAGTCAAGCGTAAGACTGCATTTCAGCAGAATAGCCAGCAATGCTCAAGGCAGATTTTAAGGTTAAAGACAAGAGTAAGAGAAGGAACAAGAACTGGCTTAGAGAAGCCAAACAGGAACCAGAACGGGATTAGATTAATGCAGACATGTTGGAGTGCTCTTTAATTGCAAGTACAATACTGGCATTCATTTCTAAAACAAAGTATGTTCTTATTGAAGATCCTTGGCGTTTTAGTGGGAAAATGATTTCAGATGCAGAATGATTATTGGGTTTAGTGGGTTTATTTTTATGTAGCATACCTTGACATTAAATAAAAGGGAGCTGTACGTTTCCAGTACTGTATAGCTGGCAGTATAACTGAGGCTCCTTAGCCCAGCTGCTGAGGCTGATACAGTCTTTGAAGATGGTATCCTTGTTCAGATGGAATTACCTTGTTTGCCTTCACTCATTTCACTCCCTCCTCAATCCTGCCCTGGAGCCTGAAGAAACATTTGTAGGTTCTCCTAGAAAACAGACATCTTCCTAAGACAAAGTGAAAGCAAATGATCTTTCCTCATCCCTAAGGTATGGTCTTGTTCTTCCTGAAATCTGCAGTGAGATCCCTGCTGTCTGTCTCCAGTGGTACCGGGTATGGTTCAACCAGGCAAGATGTGAGCTTGAAATTCTCCTAATGAGAAAGGCCTAAGTAGACTGAATAGGGGAGATACTCATTAATAACTATTTAGGAGAACATGGTTCCCTTGAAAGGGTAATTATTTTGAGAGTTACCCATTCAAAAAAAAAAAAATCTCATCAATGAGAGAACAAATTAAAAATGAAGAATCTCTCATAAAAAGACAGTAGAATACTGCATTCAAGAGGACAGCCACCAATTAAAAGAAATGTCAACAACTCAAGTGGCAGCAACTTCAAAAGGGAAATCTTTTCCTCATTTTCATATGCATTCTTCATGAGCAACATCAAGAAGTGTAACATGCTAATAGCTAATAACACTCAGGATAAGATTCACTAATTTACTAACTGAATAATTTAATGTATATCAAAGGAATGATTTTCTCATTTCTTTCTTTTTTTAGATCTAACACTAAGCTGGGCATTATCAAGTAGATCAAACTGCACAGATTACAAGTCATCACTGAAAGTAATTTTAGAAATGAGCTTGTTTTTTTCTATTGGATGTCTCTTTTGGGTTTATGGAATAGCACACCTTTTTTTCCTCGTGATTCAGATTTCAAAAAAACAAATCAGGAAGATGTCTTTGTCGACATGTGATGTTTTGCTAAAAATGAAGTGTTTTGCAGAGATTGATCTATTACAATGTTAAACTTTGAACGTGTTGGGAACTGCAGCAAGGTAGTGCCATCCACCTGTCCCAGGCAAGCCAGTAACCCAGCACTGGGAGGTGCATCTGAGGTTTAGGAGGTCAGGCCCTGAGCTGAAGCAGGAACTGGATGCAGATGACTGGCATGCCGAAGAGGTCCCCTGGCTGTCCTGGCATGGAGGACTCTCCCTCCTGCTCCTGGGAACGGTGAGAGGTTGGTTTGACTCCAACGCAGGAAAAAAGACAATTTAATTATTTTTTTTAATTGCAAAAGAACTTTGGTATACTCCAAAATGCTGCACTAGGTATTGAAAAAAGTAGAAAACTTACATGGTAAAAAATATTTCTTGTTTTGCATTATTTTTAGAAACCTATTTACAGAATTCTTCTAAATTTAAGCAATGTTTTGCCTTTGCTACTCGTGCACACTATGTAGCCCACTACCATCTGCTAAAACACTTTAACATGTCACCAGTTAAGGTACCAAACAAAAACCCAAGCTCTTCCTTCAGTTCGTACGTCACTGCCAGAACGCTCACCCAGAGAGACTCCAGACTAGCAGCCAGCCACCAGCATCTCACCAGCTCTTCGGTGGCTGGAGGGAAGCCGACGATTCCAAGGCTCATCCTCTTTCAGCTTCTTCACTGACAACCTGAATGACCGTGCAAGAATGCAGAAACAACAAATCTGAAGATGACGCTAAACAAGTGTTGAGTTGTTGACATGCCAAATAGTAACTTTTGTGGAGGGATCTTCAGGAACTTGGGATCTGGCCAGCAGAAATCCCATCAAGTTGAACAAGATACAGAAAAGTCCCACAGGTCAGGCAGAATATCGCCATGTGCCAGGACAGGCTGGGGACGGTCTGGCGGAGCAGCAGCCCTCCTGGAGAGGACCTGGAGCTTACGGCAGATGTCGGGTCAAACGTGAGCCAATGCTGTGTTCATTGCAAACGGGGCAAACTGCACATTAGCCTACTTTCAAAGAAGAGTGGCCAGCAGGCTGAGGGCACTCGTTACCCCTGCGTCCTCAGAGACCTGGAATAACGTGTCCAGGTTTGGGGCCCCCAGGTCACGAGGACGATCAGAAATGGGAAGGGAAGGCAGCAGGACTACCGGGATGGTCAGGGACATGGAGCACATGCTTCAGGTGATGGAGGAGGCTGTGGCTTTTAGTTTGGTGCAGAGGAGGCTAAGAGGTGATTTACTGGCAGGCTGCAACTGCTTGAACTGGAGTAGGAAAGAAGCTGGGGCCAAGCTCTTTTTGGTAGCGACAGATGGCACAGCAAAGGACAACAGCCACACTCGGTAGCCTGGGAGGCTCCGACTGGACATTGGGAAGAACTGCTTCCCTGGGAGGATACAGCAGTACTGGCAGAGGCTACTTACCCAAGATTTGGCTAGGTAAAATCGCAGCAGACCTGATCCACTGTTGGTGCCAGTCCTACCTGGAGTGGGAGGTGGGTCTAAGGGTCCCTTCCAACCCACAGTTCTATGATGTAACTCAGACGTAAGCCAGTGGAAGTTCTCAAAATCTTACCTAGATGATGTTAAACACAACTAAATTAAAAGTTGACTTATTAGTAAATAGGAGGGAAGATTCACCTCCTCAGCTGCCTTGTGTTCTCACAGCAAACTCTCCACCAGCAGAGCATGCTGCTGCAGCGGGCCGCGCAGCGTGCTGCTTCCCTCTCCCGATATCCCAGCAGCAAACATGATGTTTCCGTGATGTCCCTTTAACGGGGAAGGCCAGGCTGTTGGAACCATTGGCTTTGTGGCAGATGGAGTGACATTTGCAATCCGGGAAAAAAACACTCCCATGCTGCCAAAATATTAACAAGGGGCTTCCTCAGAAATATTCTGCCACAGTCACTGATAGATGTAAATTCCCCATGTAAATATGACTTCATCCAAGGAAAAAGGTATCGTTCAGCAGAGCAGGCTTTCCAAGGACAAGGACCCCTGCACACCGTTGTTGGGTTGTTTATTATTTTCTCTCCTGCAAACCCCTTTGCTTCCAGTCACAAATTTGCCATGGTGCAACACCTTGCAGATGCTACCTGTGGTTAACTCTGATGAGCGACAGCAGCGAGCAGGGCTGGCTTGGGGCAGGCTGTCCAACAGTCCTGCTCAGCTGGGCTGGGTCAGGGGACAGACTTGGCAGTGAGGGCACACTGTGAAATTGAATTTGGTGGGGTTTTTTGCATACTCTATCTCCCTCTGCGAATGGCCATGTTCCTTATGTGGTGAGAAGAACACGAAGAATTTCCTGACCTTCCTTTATACTACCCATTATTTTGCATAGCCTTATAAGGTCTTTTATTAATTTCCTTTTAAAAATAAACTTTCCGAATACTTTCAAATTCTGCAGATATGCAACATCAAAGCATTTCAGTGAATTTTTCAGTCCATTTATAAGCCAGGTGTCTGGTGCTAAAGCCAGACATTTTGTGGTAGCACTCAAAACAGTAAAGATGCCCAGCATCTCTGGAACTGCTGCAGTTCTCATTGCTGTAAGTACTGATCACTGGGGAAACTGAGCCTCAAATACCAAAAAGCCTTTCTGTGACGACCTACTGTTTTGCAGAGGGCAACAGGACCAGTGTGCTTTTTTTTTAAAGATAAAAAGACAGCCATTGTGACTCTACTGAGAAGGATCTGAGATTTATTTTTAACTTCAAACTTTTCTGTGTATCATGAAAAAGGCAGAATAATTCTATTTTCATTTAGGAGGGCATTACAAGAGAAATAAGTAGTCTGATACATTTTACATTAGAGATGCTTCCCTAAGAACAGAGGCTGTCATAATGTGGTGTCCCACACCCCAGAAAATCTTTTCCCCAGTACTGTTAGTTGTGCCAATGTATTTCCAAGAATTTTTGTGCTAAACTGAGAGTTCTCCAACATGGTGCTTCCAGGAATTTAGGTTACTCTCCCTCTCTCAATACTGGGACTAACAAGTCATGAAGGTAGTCTGCATCATGGTGATATTATAATGACTGCTCTGAAATGGAAAAATATCACACATCTGTGTTTTCATTCTCCAGCTTGAGACACACCTTTAGGAAGTCAGTTTGTGATGACATGTTTGGGCAAATGATGCCTTATCTGCATGCTTTTTTCATGTATCATCCTGATCTGGTAACTTGGATGCCATAATCAGAAAGCTATGTTAATTGTACATGGTTTTAAGCCAGTGTAGTCCAAAACATACTCCTCTAAACTATCAGCCTCACAAAATCTGCCTGCCTGTTTGAAAAGCTGGAGATGTTCTTCTCTGTTAGAGGAATTGCAGAAATTTATTGTAACAAGAAGAATCTCCAACCAAGGTAAACTTCGCCTCATGGATATTACATATTTCTGTTTCCTTAAAATAAAACCCACTAAGTGCATGAACTGGTACCATAAACACAAGCGCAAGTGAAAGAGTTCTACTGTTGCTGAACTCCTCCTCCCACTCGATTTCGGCAGTCAGCAAAAATACTTATTCAGTATTAAGTTACAGTAAAGAATTGTTGACCCTGGTGCAACTGAGAGCAAAGATAAAGTCAAGTCAATGGGGTTTGCTTCAGCTTGTGACATTTCAAATAAAGCCTCTAAATTTGTTTGGATCAAAAAAATGAAAGCATATAGAACATACTTGTTAAAAAAAAATTATGCATAAAATCTATACAAGCTTCTCCATAAAGTAAATCTTATTGAAATGCTCACAGTTGTGTTTAGCATTATTTGCTTCTAATTTGGGCTTCATTCTAAATACTGTATGTTAATAAACACAGACCACTTAATGCCAGGTACTTTATACATTTCTCTTTAATTAAATTTCTCCAAAGAATCACATTACATAAGCATTTGCCAATACAAAAAGCACACTCTGAGATCCTGGGTAAAATCCAGGCACCCCTGCAGTAACTAGTAAAATTCCCACTGATCTCATTGGAGACAGTCTTTGCTATATATAGGTAATAAAAAATTATCTTGTTACTTATGTATTCTTTGGTACACTGTTCTAAGAAACTTCATCTGTGGATCTTAATGAGGTCCACGCTATCTAATTTATGTTATCACTCACCTCCCTATGACATGCTGTACTACCCAAACAC
>JAVJGJ010000047.1:5376614-5404927 GCA_035590215.1 Microhierax caerulescens | reverse complement strand
ATGCTCTATTTCGGGAGAGCAGCCGATCACAATTTGCTTTATAAATCAAGGTGTGGAAATGGTTACGTATGGATTGAGAAAGAAAAAAAAAATCAGTTATCGCACACGGCAGATCTGCAACAAGTTCCCTGCTGAGGCGAGGCGTATAAACTTGCGCAGAAGGTGAAATGGCTTGCTCCAAAACGCAGAGGTTCGAGTTTCGTGTTTGAGAAGGCGAGGGGTTTGATCGGCATTGCCCAGATGTATTAACGAGTTTTTGATCCAGTGTAGAATAATCCATTCCTTGCTCCGTAACGGCAAACGCTTCCAGTCTGTGGGGTCAGGAGCACCGATCCGACAGTTCTTCATTTAAAGTTCCGATTTTCAGGGGGAATCTCTGCTTTCTGGTGACATCGGCAGCGCTGCAGGCAAGGAGCTGGGGTCCGTGGTGATCTCGGGCCGACACCCAGGCCACGATTTCAGAGGTTGCAGAATATGAACGTCGCATCTCTCTGTACAGCGTTCGTGATTTGTGGTGGTTTCTGTTAAGCCGAGCGACTGTGTATATTGAAACACAAGACACTAGAAAAACAAGCCCCGGGATGAAGCTGCAATTTTCAGAGTTGCTTGCTCGCTTTCCCGCTAGGGAGGGAAGAGCAGCGGGAGTGAAGTGCGTGCTTGTAGCCCTTATTATCATAAATTACTTTAGCATGTAGAAAAGTATTATGCAACCTTTAGGGTTGCACGCGTGATCACTAGGAGCAGCTTAATGTTATCTGCCTTTTGTACCGATTAGAAAAATGCTTGCCGGGTTGCAGTCCTGGGGTAAAGATGACTCTCGGAAGGAGCTCACCCAAAAGGTGACTTTAGGTGAAGTTTCTCCTGGTTCTGCCAACGGGCCGCGAGTAGCTGTTGCTCCCTCTTAGCTCGGCCCCGCTCACTCAGCCAGGCCCACCCTGGGAGGATCGCGTTCCCCGCCGCTCCCTGCGCGCCGGGCTGGCCTGAAGCTTCCTCGGGCAGGCAGCGGGCGGTGGAAGACCCACCCGCAGTGGCTGTTGGCACGCTGGGGCCACCGCAGCCAGGGCCACCGGGCTGGGCGAAGCGTGTGTGGAACGAACTGGAAGCGGAGGCAAAGCTGTTCTTGCAGGGTGCGTCGAGCTCTGCTGAGCGTGGCGTCTGGGGCTTGGTGCCTGGTTAAAGTGAAGACGTTATGGCCGTGTCTACAGTGGTAAATGTGTTTTTCTGGTCAGTGTGGAAGCAAAGTCATGTACGTATTCATGTTTTGGATATGAATGGCAGTGGGAATTTGAGTGGTAGCAAAACCATCCTCATTTGAACTTTTTTGTTGTTTGGGTGGGTTTTGTAGCTAGGAAATACTTCTTAATACTGCTTAAATTCTTTAAGCAAAGTTTTAGGGACCATGCAGTGAAGATATTTTGATCTGGTTACAGGTGCATTATAAATCTTCCTTAATTTTTTATTGAGATCATTAGTAAAAGCAATGAATGGGGTAAAATAAGAATATTTTTTTTCTTTTAGTGTGTTAAACTGGATACTTTGTTTAATGCAATATTGAAATGCACAGTATGCAACAGGAAGACAGCTATTTTGATATTGGTAGGATTTTGGTATTTGTAGTAGTTCTGTGGTATGTTGAACTAGCTGTTAGTCTTTTAAATGCATTGTCTCAAACCTGGTTCATTCCTGTTGAAGTACATGACATCCAAATAAAGTTGCCACATTTGACAACAGTGTCACCTGTAGCACTTTGTTTACTTTCAAGCTTAGCTGCAGCATTAGCTCCTTTACGGTTTCTCACTAATAGGCCTTATTCTTAATCTCTGGAAACAGTTTTAGGAGTGAGAGGACATGTCATATTGAGTGCCTTTTCTAAAAAAAAAAAAAAAAAGAAAAAAGAAACAAATTTAAAACTCCCACAGTTTTGGTGGGGAAGATTTGAGAGGTGGGTATCTGTCTGCCTTATGGTAGTACTGAGACCTGGCAAGTACTTATTAGCAAAATACTGATCTGTCGGTGGGGGGGAGTTTGTTGCTGTTAGGAACGTTCATATCACTGAGCCACCACCGTGTGTGGCCAAACTGCAGTGGCTCTCTGAACTGGTCAGCTGTCTTGGGGATGGGAAGGATATCAGCAATTCCGACTTCATGCTTCATTTATACAGCTGTTGGGAAACTGTAGATAGCTGTTTTAAATTGTTTCATTTTCAGGTGAGAAAGTATATTTCATGGTTATAGTGGTAACATGCATAATACACATCAAAGATACTGCTGAACTTATATTACATTCCTTTTCTGCTTTTCTTCTTCTCTTACACAATTTAAAATCTTTCTAAATCTACTTTATTACATTTATCTTTCTTTATACCTTACTCCAGTTTTATTCATGTTCTCTCCCATGCTCACTTTCTAGCAACCCTCCTGCTGGGCAAAGAGCAAATGCATCTTGAAAGGTGTGATTTTTATTTGCATGTATGGGTGATTATTTTTTTTTTAATTGACATACACATAAGACACTTGCCAAACGCTAGTGTTTTCTCACTTTGTTTTGAGAAGTTGGGATTGAGAATACTTATGAACTTGAAATATGAAGCTGATTTTCATATTTTCAGGAAACATTTGAGTCTTGAGTAGAAGAGCTGTGCAGAGTTAGGGACTGACTATGAATTTTATCTATTTTGGTAATTAGAGGGGAGAAAAAGAGTAATGTCTTCTATCCAGAGCAATTATAAATCACTTGCAGATGGTTTCAGCAAGATGTAAAAATAACAGGTTCCTCCAAGTTATAACAAATATCCTACGGGTTTTTAACTTAATTGTGATCTGGTATTTTTCTGTTTGGGGGAGGGGGGAATAATTCTTAAAAGAAACTTTTAAACATTAGCAAACCTGCTTTGCATAAATATTTAAGCAGTGAAGATCTTAACATCTTTAATACTTTGGTGAGACTGTTTTGTTCTCAGTATCTTAAACATGCATATGCCTGTTTACTCAGACAGGATTCTCTCTTTCTGATCCAACACCATTAATGTTTACACAAGATTTAGACTTGAAAATTATTCTAAACTCCTGGCTGTGATTATCCCTGTGTCCTCTCTGGGCTGATTTTGAGGTGTGCAGGTTGCCTGGGTATAGCTGCATCTTCAGACTCCCTCCTTTTCTGAGAGCTGCAAACTTAATTCTCTGACTCTCATCTTAAGAGTTTTATGTTGCCGGTTAACTGTACCTTGGTAAATACAGCTTTTTTCCCTGTGACAGTTCAATTATTTGAATGTGGATTCTACTATAACCTAAACATATTGCAGTTTCATGCTCATAGCTTGCTGTGTCAGATAGCTCTATAAAATGGGAAGGGAGGGAACTGGAGGCTGGAGGAGGCAGAGGAAACAGTTGAGAGCTGACTGCACAAGTTTCCTCTTATCTGCACAGCCATGTCACACCTAGTGCTGCAAAAAGAATTCTTACTTTTGTTTTTTACAGATGGCCTGTGATTGTCATGCATGTAAAGATGTTGATTTTAGATACTTGTACGTAATTTAAATCTCTCTACCCTTAATAAAAAAACAAAAACCTGGGGGATTTTCCTAATTTAAAACGTGTGAAGACTGGGGAGGGATGGTCAAGCGTAAATTGCCCTCGAGTTAGTAACTGTATAAATCTGGTATCTTTAAATTTTTCCAAATGATATCTTTCAATTCTGTGTACAGCAGGCACACATTATGCTATGTGTTAATATAATTATTAGAAAAATCAATATACATTTTTTTTCTCACAAACAAAAGTAAATTTCAAAACCACTCTGATACAGTCCATCAAACACATTTCCGAAGATGTAACATTTTCTAAAGACTATAAGGTGGTAGCATTAGGAGTGTAGAGAGTTTTGTGAGCCGGTATTGATCGTAGTAATGTCTCAGAGAGTGAGGTGCTGACTGTTCAGCTGCTCAGGATTTTGCTAGAAAGGGAACAACTTGTGAAGCTACGTAGGAAAAGCAAAATCTTACTCACCAGAAGACTAATTGAAGTAACGCATGAGTAGAAAAGGAAGGGTCACTGTAAACTTGCTGTTGAACAAGAGCTCTTTGCTGAGAGATGGATGACTGCAGGACGTTGGAGAGGGCTATAAAGGTGTACGACCCTTGCTCATGTTCTCAGGGTTTTGGCTGCAGAGGAAATAGCATCAGTAGCACTGGCGCTGTAGTTATTCATGCGTATTGTGGAGACTGAAGCTAATGGTTTTGTACTAGTCTATTTTGGGATAGCTTGCTACCTGCGTTGTTAAAATTGAATACTTGGTGATGGTAGGGTATACCAACACCCAACCTCTAGCGAGTTTTCTGGATCTTTATTATGTGTGTAAATGGTAAAAGCATTAGGCATCAAAAGCACTCGGCTCGCTCTATTTTTGTGTGCTTGTATGCAAACTGTAGTTGTAACGGTTCCTGACAGCGTGTAGAAAAGCAGGACTGTAGGTACTAACCTGCCATCTTGGTTTTTTTGTTTTAGTATAATCTTCTTGATGAGAAAGAGTTGCTTTTACATTTCCAGTGTTAGCAATTGTCCCATGTCAACCCTGCACAACATGCCTGTTTTAGTCATCTGGTTGCCGTGGCCTAAAATAACGTGCTTTGCTAGGCGGCGTGAGTTGAGAGGTAAAGTTTGGGCTGTAAACTTGAAGGAGCATGCACCATCAGAGACAGCTATGCATAAATGAATAGGCTGAAGGTAGAAAGAGTTAAAAAATTGGCTTAACACAGCAAGGTAGACATTTGAAAGGTCCAGAAAGTTACCCCTGTTCATCTAGGGTTATGTTTTGTTTCTTTTAAAACAGGGCTGCAAAACTTTACAAGGGATCATGTGATTCCTTTTTAAGGGTGCATCTTGGCTTGGTGAACTTCTTGAATATCTACAGCCTTAGGATTTTTTCCCATGAGTTAATACAGACACTAGTATACTAATATGTTTAGAGTTTGAATGTTTCTGTTAATAAACAGTTACTTCAGATAGAGTTCAGTATAATGCCACATCAGTGTGCAGGCTTTCAGAACTTTGTATTGTGTTTCTGAGCACTCCTTACATTCTGTCCGTATGTGCTGTGTCACTGAATTTTTTAAATTACTTTAAATATACTGCAAGAGTTTCAAATGCACGTATATAGTTTCAGAAAGACCCAGTATATTGTAATACATGTGATAAATCAGTACTGCAATTTAACACTGTAGCTAATTACTCTGTCTTCCACTGTAGGTTGCACAGAGCATTGAGGATCATCATCAAGAAGTAATTGCTTTCTGCAGAGAAAAAGGTTTCCATGGTTTGGTTGCATATGACTCCGATTATGCATTGTGCAACATCCCTTACTATTTCAGTGCCCATGCCCTAAAACTGAGCCGTAATGGGAAAAGTCTCACAACAAGCCAATACCTAATGCATGAAGTTGCCAAGCAACTGGACCTGAATCCAAATCGCTTTCCTATTTTTGCTGCTCTTTTAGGTAAGTGAAGTAATAAAAGAACTTGATGCTGCTAGTCAGACGTGATTTCAGTTTCTGGTAACTGTTTTAAAATATATGTGTATAATTTGACAAAGCACCTAGGGAAAGACTTCCCTTTGTTTCAGATATTCCTGTTATACTTGAGGTGGGCTGGATGTGTTTTTATGTGGCCAGACATGCCGAATTTGTAGGGACCTGCGAGCAATGCAAATTGCAGCTGTCTAGAAACAAGAGTAGAGAGAGCTCTGCAAAGCTCTGCCTAGCCAAAACGTTCTCAGTGGGTGGGGGGGATTTGGGGAAGTTGTGGTTCTGCTAGTTTTGGTCTTCTGTAGTATACAAGGTCTGATTTTAATAATATACTGGGAAAGCATACTTGTGTTCTGTTTTGTAGCCTTAACTAAAAATAACATAGATGGAGTGAAGATGTTTGCATTGCAGGGGCTTTTTTTCCCTCAGAAATGAGTATTGGACAAATAATGGCAGCACATCAGCTGCACCAGAAATACATTAGATTTGATACTTGAGTGAAACTCCACACATTTGAAAACACTGGTGAACAGCATCTTACCATTCCATTAGTTTTTGGCAGTCCTGCTTCTAATTCTACGTGGGATAGTATCTTTAAGTAGCATAGGCAGGAAGGACTTCAGTTTCGCATCTCTGCTTAAATGGGACAATTTTAACACACAGTATTTCCGCAGCACTGGTAACGAGTAGCTGTCATGCTCTCTCAGATGGAAGAATGAATTAATTACTAACAAAGTTGACTCCAGTGAATAACATCAGTTTAGAACAGCATTCTAACTTCTTTTTGGGTAAATAAACACGGAGCAGCCATGTTCCTGATCTTGTACTGAGCAAACAAATTAAGAAAACTGGATTTTCTTTTTATTTTCTCACTGACTTTGTGCTTTAGTGCAGGTACATGATAGAAGAATAAAACGTAAAATTTGAAAGCTGTGAATGAAAGGGGCTGTGCATTACTGCTTTGGTGTAGTAATGTTTTAGTTGTCTTTAATATTAAATTGTTTCTAGTCCAGGCAGGTATCTTCCATGTTAAGAAGGAGGAACCAATGCATCTTACAGTAGGAAGCCACAAGTATTTAACTAGTTCAAGTTGCTTTTAGTTAGCGTGTGTTTTTTCATATGTGGAATCATTACCTGCCTGCATAGCTGTATGGAGGAATGGCAGATGACTGGCAAAGCTGCAATTTACACAGAGTTTTTGTTATAAACTGCATGACAGACGACTATTGCTAGGCTTTGTTTCAGAGTCTATAAATAAGTTGTTGCATGCCAGTTCAGTGAGTAAGAATTACTGCTGGAAAAGCAGTTTCACAGTTGCAGATATGCTTTATAGAATTAATGTGAAGTACATGTGAATGACATCGTTTTAACTTGTCACTGAATTACAGCTGTGTGGCCAGTTGAGGCATTGGTTATATTAAATGGTAGGCAAATTCTGATAAATTTTCTGAAGATTTTGCAATTTTATGCAAGAAGCTCTTGAATATATTTCTCTTGATATCTTACATGTCAGTTTTCAGCCTGCTTTTAGGAGAAAGAAACCGGAGGTCATTTCACATGATTACTAGAGATACATTTTGTAGCTTTTTTTTGCCCAAAATTGGTACAAAGGTTAAAAAAACCCAATTCAGCTACAAGTTTAGTTTTGTGTATTCTTATCATTTCTTTTGTGTGTGTATATTCAGTATGAGTAAGCAGAATAGAGTAAAGCTTATGGAAATCAGGGTTAGAACAGAAGATAGTTTGGAGGTCTTCCTTTAGTATTTGTTGGTGTTTGGGGGGTTGTTATATTAGCGATGATTATATAAGCTTACCACAAAAACCATTTGACTGAAAGTACTAGCAACATTTTTTAACTTTTGCAACCTTAGGAATATATTAACTTTGGGATTTTTTTAAAATTAAATACTAAATGCATGTATAGGCACATAATGATGTGTAGTGTGGCATATGTTTAAAGCAGGGTAGCTCATTCAGATCTAATTTTTTATATTTCTATTTAATGCCTAAGGGCTTGTCTGGCTTCACAGGTTATTCCACCCTTGGTCCTGTGGCCTCTTTGAGTCTCTTACGAACCTGAGAAGTAGAATAAAGAAAATCACAATGAGAAGAAATAAGTGAGCACTTGATTACATGGGAAGGCATATGAATCTGTTAGGTTGCTCTCCTGTTCTGGGTACATCAGTGTAACTGCTCATGGTAGTACTTCGTTTAGGAATCAAGTATTCTGAAATAATTGCAGTTAAGTTGCTGGTTTCAACTTTAGGTCTGCAAATCTGTGTCCCTGTATAGGAAAACTCAATCTGCTTTGTGTTCAGACACTTTCTTGTCATTAACTTCAAACGTTGATTTGGGGACGGTGAATAAAGAAAAAATTTCTTGAATGATTCAGCCAACATGCAGCAGTTGGAGGGGTCTGAGGAACAACACCTAACTGGTCAATTAAAAAAATGTTATCGATGGCAAATTAGTTGGAACTGAGTTATGTTCAGGAATAAGGTCTGTATTGAAGTATTCCAGCAAAATATTTTTCTGACTATGCCAACTAGTCAGTTTTAAAGATTACTTTCTGAG
Organism: Microhierax caerulescens; assembly: GCA_035590215.1. NCBI lineage: Eukaryota > Metazoa > Chordata > Aves > Falconiformes > Falconidae > Microhierax > Microhierax caerulescens. The sequence continues at coordinate 5,396,836 of JAVJGJ010000047.1, read as the reverse complement.
AAGGTTATGTATATACACTGTAGTTGGTTGGTTTGTTTTACAGCTTTTTCCTTCTTACAGCTTTTCATGCAGAAGGATTTTTTAGTTCTAGCTTTATGATGTAAGGAGTATCCTTGTCATGGATAGTTAAAATGTGGCCAAGATAGTGTCCTCTGAGAGTGTGCTCTTAAAAAGTTCTGTCCTAATTGCTGTTGATGTAAATAGGGAGTTGATTCGGGTTCTTCTGTAAATTTTGACTAATACTTCAGAATTATTTAAAAAAACAACAAAAACAAACCCAAGCTTCAGCAGTAGAAAAACAAACACAGTGTGAGGTATAGGGCTGTAATTCAGTGAACTTTTCAGAAAGGGCAGTCGCTTCAATTAGTATCTAATTGCTTTTAAAAAACCGAAGGCATACACTATAATAAGCCATTAAAATGGGAAAAATCAATATATGTTGAGGTTGTTCAGCCAGGTCAAGAAACAGAGGTTGCTTATGTAATGTTGATCTCTCTCCCACTGTGACAGTACTTTGTAACATGTGCTTTAGTTACATAGTCTCATTCTGTTTCTCAGTAAAATTTTAGAACTATGTAAGGTAAGTACAGGCATACCTTCTTATCTGGACTACCAAAGACTGTTGCACTTCAGCATCCTATGTTCTGCCCTTCAGTATGTGGTGAGAATTGACCAAATAGTCAGATTGTCTTATATGTATGTCCAAGGGGATGGAATTAACTGAAATAACAGATGGAAACCAAACAAGATTGAGGTTTTGGTGGAAGGGAGAGAAGCTCTTGACTATTTTAGAAGGTAGTCTTAGCATCTACAGGAGTTATTGTTAGTTATCACAAAACTGTGTAGTGTTCTGGCTGTAATTGATTTTTTTTTTTCAGACCTGCATTATAAAGGCTGTCTAACCTACCTTGATTAGATTAGTAAGAATGTCGTTGTTACATACAGAGTTGTTGAACTGTTCCGATGTGAGTTTAGTTTAGCTCCTAATGAATAAAAATTACAATGTTTCCTTGCTGGAGATCTCAGCAGTAGGTGAAGTATTGATTGGACACAAAAGACTTCCCTCTCTAAGGGGACATCTGCTAGTCACCAGGCAATGGGCAGCTGTCTTGGTTTTCACATCTTAGAACATTAAAAGCAAACTAAATTATTTTACAAGCAAAGTATTAAGTAAACAATTGTCATATTCAGAGAAACTTGTCATATTCTTTATGAGTAGATAGGAGTTCAAGATGTTGTCCAAACTGTGAAATTGTTAAAAAAAAAACCAAAACTGTAAATATATTAATAGCAGTGAGAATTGTGCATTCACTGCTAAACTGCTGCTCTATAAAACCAGATATTGAAAATATCTTGTAAGTTTTCTGCTAGAAGTGTAGTAATACATTGTTTAGCTTTTCATAAAATTTGGATCCACAGCCACTGAATTCTGTCAGTGATTGATTAATTGATTAATTCAAATGTTTGAAGTATTTCCTAGTAGAAATTTTAAGGTGTTTTTTCTGAGCATGACGTGCTTTGGAAAAAAAAATTAAGTGGTCTCCTATTGGGTACGAGCAGCTTGGTAAATATAGGCACTCTCTATTCATTGAAACTACTACATAATTTCCCAATTACTTTGATGCGGCCAGCCCTGGCTCCTGTCTGACCTGGTCAGGTCAGTAAAAGAAACTTAGGAACTGGGAACCTGCTAAGTGTCATTGGAACTGCCAGCGTTCCTGAAGGTTAGATAAATTGGCCTGGTGGCTTGCTGCTTGACCAACACTGCCTGATGGAGTGGAGTGCAGATTCCAGAAGCAGCTCCGATGTGGATCAGTAATGGCACGTGCTGGGATATGGGAAAGGCTTACCGGCTTGTGTCAGGGAACAACAGAGTGTGTTCTTACACTGCTGCACCTGCATTACTAAGTCCTGTTGAGGATCCCCTAATAGGAAATCCCCTAACAGGACATGCCAGGTTGAGGCTGACACGGTGTGTTGTGACTGGCTCTGTTGCTTCTGTGAGTAAGCTGGGTTTCATGGAAGAGTGCTCCTCAAACAGAGCACCATGTATTTTGCTGCAGTGGCAGCATGCTAATTAGGTTTTCCTGGAGTAACAAAAAGATACCTGCAAGTTTAGTCTCTCTGTTAATCCTGTTGATTGGGAATTGAGGACTGATTGCAAATTTGTTTTGCTGTGTGTAGAAACAGTGTGTAACATTTTATGGTGTACCTAAATAAAATTTTGCATTATGTTCTAGGTAATCATATTCTACCTGATGAAGATTTGGCTTCCTTTCATTGGAGTTTACTTGGTCCAGAACATCCACTAGCTTCACTTAAGGTACAAATTTAATATAACTACAAGCAATTAAGCTAAAATCAATCCTAACGTTTAATCAGAGCAGTGTAACAGATTAATTTGTAGCAACTATGCAAGGCTCTTGTTCTCAGTCACCCTCTGGTGTCCCAGTCCCTCTGTTGACTGCAGAGGATACCTGGGCCAATTAGCCTTACAAGGCTAAACTTAGCCCTTGTGATCCCCCCTCAGTGCCCTTCAGCTATGTGAGCTGTATAGCTTCAGTGTGGTTTGGCTTTCAGAATGTAGCTTCTTGCTCTCTTCTTTAGTTAAGAGAATTTTTTGTTTAGTCATGTTTTTCAGCTGTCAAAAGTAATTAGCTGGAGGTTTTCCTACCATATTGTTTTATTTTCTACTCATCTGAGTTTATGTGCAATAGTTTTCTGTACTAAGTGTGAATATGCTAGAGAACAGGTTGCACAAGAAAGCCAATGTGGCCTTCAGTAGATTTTTTTTTTTTTTTTTGAGACAAGTAACTTGTGTCTGATGCTCTTAGTTTACAGTATGTCTGTTCTGCTGTTTCATCACACTTGCTTTGTGCATCTGCCAAGTAGACAGCTATAAAAGGGAAACTGGACACATCAGAGAATGGGATAATAGTGACCTTTCTTTCTCTCTGCCACAATAGACATAGCTTTTTCCCTTTCTCCTAAGGTGTGCCATGCAGCAAGTCAATTTGCTTTTCATAAATTCTGTAAGACTATTCTGTTATATCTGCCATAAAAATAGGTGGTTTTTTCCCCCTTCTGTTCTAAAGGCTTATTAATCATTGAAAAATTGTGAGGCATTTTGCTGAGGGTAGAATTTAAAAACAGATTCAAGATTTTCAACAGTTTTTAAGGCTTGCACATGCATTGCTTAGTCAACAGCTGTGACAATTTTGTTACGCTCATCCCCAATTTTGCTGCCGCTCCTGTGTTTAGAAAGGTAAGTGTCAGCGCATGGTAGTGGCAAAACTAAATATGCATGCCTGTTTGCTACCTCCTTGTAAAACTTGAGATGAAAAATTGAAAGACTGTGCCTGTATTTTCATTTTTTACTAAAAAGGTTAAAATGTTGGACTTCTGAGTGGTTGATAAACTTTCTGATGTTCAGAATAGTTCTCTGTGTTTTAGGCTGAATAGACTTGTTTTACAGCCAATTCAGAATATGACTTCAGACACCTAGACCTTCCGAAAAGCTTTCTAAATATCTGAATTACTTGACGAAAATGAAAATTAGATATTTGTCATCCTTGCTACTACATTTATGTTTTCAGGGGAAATACCAATTGGGCTTTATAGCTGGCATCCTAAGGAAATAAAACTCGTTTCCTTAGAGCATCACTGGACTGTCTTAGGCACGCGACGAAAAAGAGCCTGAAACATACAGTCCTCCCTGTGTTTGTTTAACTTGTTGGCCAAGGTTGATCAGATTTGAAAGCTCTTCCCATTTGGCTGTTAAAGGCTCCATGAAAACTGATACACTGTTAGCACTGAAAAAGACTCAAATTAGTGCCCTTGCTGAGGGAAAAGGCTAGCGCAACACATGATAAGTTTAATTTCACAGCAGCTTGCCGGGCAGTTAAGTACATAGCCCCAAATTAACTGCAGCATTTCTGTCTCCTGGCTGATAATGATGTCAAAGGGAGAGAAGGAAGAAGGGCTAAAGCAGCAAGGACACAAGTCTACAGGAAACCAATTTTCATTAGTTACTGGTCATGGAACTATTTTTTTTCTTTTTTAGCTTCAGTTTCAGCAGTGCTTATAATTTGAAATTATAACTTGTTTCAGTAGCTCATTAGTTCAATTTCATTTGACATGCTAGTGTGTCAATGATGTCATCATGTAGAGGCCTCTTCTGTTAATTGTTCATGTGCAGAAAGCAGTATTTCTTGTAAATTTTATGAATGCTTAAAAAAAATAAAAGATGTGTTTATATCAGCTACAAGCTTGATAGCAAGAAGTAGTTTCAGAACAGTTACAAAAAGTGCAAGCTGTCATGAAAACTGGAAATGTCGGTGGGGGCAGTTGTGATGGTTGCCCAGGTTGTCATCCCTGGGCTATTCTTAACAAATTTTGCTTTGTTGCATCTATTTAGAGTTACTATTGAGTATTCTCCATACTTGGAACCAAAGGCTCTAATTTCACACCTCATTCAGCTTTGGGTTTAGAAAGCTTCTTTTCATTGTGTAAAGATTTTAATCTTTCGTGTCTAAGACACAATGATGATCTTGATCATCAGCGCTAACAGATTCCATTCCCAATGGCCTGATTTGTTGCTTTTCAGTGAGAATTATGACAGTTAATAATGTACAATTTATTTTCTGCATTCTTTCTGAATTTTTTATTATGATGTAGCAAAATGGTTACTCTTCCATTGAGGGAAGCTTTGCTAGTTTACCAATTTAAAAGTGTAACTTAGAAAAGAAACTACCAGTCTTCACTGATAGAAAATTGGTGTATCTGCTCAGGTGTCAATATAGTGAGGTAAAAGAAACAAAACTGAGGAACCCGTACCTCTGTTTTAGAGAGAAACATGAAGGTGATGTATTTGTCTAGGAACAGCTGAGTAGAAATGTGAAAAAGGAAGGGATATGGAAACCTGAACAAAGAATCCGTATTTCACATTTAGAAGGAAATGAATCTAGCAGTCAGGACATCTTTACGTGCTGGATAAAAAGCCATGCATTTCAGAAGACACCAGCAGTGACCATCAGCTCAGCAAAACGTAAAGTTCCATGGACAAATTTAAATTAGAGATTTAAATTGCTGTTGCTGCAAAAGGGAAAAAGAATACAAAACTCGCACTGCAAGCTGTTCTGAGTCAGGATCTTGTCTGTCTAAATGTGCCTGTGTAAACAGATAAATGCATCTAATGAATGTGTAGACCCGTGCTTGTGTCCTGTTACCTGACTGAGAGCAGAATTCACTGAAATGACCACCTGAATCAGAAATTGAAACAGAAAAGGAGTTGATAGACCTCATGAGAAATAATTTGATCACTAAACCTTGTTTGGAAACTAGAATTGTACTGCTTTTTATTTGTGTTCTTTGGGATTTATCTTTTAAGACAAATACAATTCCTTTCTTGTTCTTAGGAAAGCTTGTTATGGTGTGAACTTCAAGATCAATGTATAATACCCTCAGAATTACATTAGGAGGGCAGTTTCTTATCTCTGGAATGAATTAGTACCTATTTGGGAGCACATACCACTGCAAAAGTGCTGACTCTTTATTCACAAGGTAACCTTAGAAACAAGTCTTAATGCAATCTCCCTTTTTGAAAAAGGAGAGTATGCAGGGAAACCTAATCTCCTTGGTTGTTTCATCTCAGTGGAGAGGCAAAGAGAGGCTTCCAGAAAACAATGCAAAATATGCAGTTTAGGCTCCTTCTCTGAATTGCTCTAGGAAATCCTTGTCTTCAACGGGTGTCTGCCAGAAGGAGACTAATATGCGAAGTAGGTGCTTAGGTAATTTGCTGCTGCACAGATAACAAAGGTGTACTCTTAAGATAGGCTTAAAGTAAGTGGTGTTTGTCTTGGGGTTTTGTATGCATCACAAGATGATGCAGGTCAGAAGGGACCTTGGGAAGTCCTGTAGTCAAACCTCCTGCTAAAAGCATGGTCAGCTTGAGGTCAGAAAGGGTTGCTCAGGGCTTTGCCTAAACTAGTCTCAAATCTCCAAGGTTGGAGACTGCACAACCTGTCTGGGCAGCCTGCTCCATGGTTTGACAGTCCCAGTGGTAAAAATGTTTTGCCTTGCATACAGTCTGAACCTATCTTGTTTCAGGCTATGTCTGTTGTCTCTCTTCCACAGTGCACCACTGTGAAGAGCCTGGCTCCATGTGCTTGATAACCTTTTTGTAAGTATTGGAAGGCTGCTCCTGAGTATCATTGAAGCCTTGTCTTTGCCAGGCTGAATAAGCCCCATTCCCTCAGCCTCTTCCTGCAGAGCAAGCTCTCCAATTCCTTAACCATCCTGATAGCGGTCTGCAGAACCAGATCAACTTTTTTGACAACTGGCTTGAGCCCAAAACTGAATGCAGTGCTCTAGAGGTGATCTAATAGAGTGCTGAGGAGCAAGATTCCTCAATCTGCTGGCTGTGCTCCTGCTGCACAGCCCAGGTGCAGCTGGCTGCCTCTGCTGCCAGGGCACCCGCTGGCTTACGTTCAGTTTGCTGTCTTCCAAGAGCCCAGGTCCTTTCTGGCGTAACTCCAGCCTGCAGTGTAGCCAGGGGTTATTCCTGCCCAGGTGCAAGACTTTGGGTTTTTTTAGTTGTTGAATTTCTTAAGGTTCCTGTTAGCTCATTCCTTTATAGCTTGTCTGGGTCTTTCTGGATGGCAGCCCCTAGCCCTCGTTTGTAGTAGCGTGCAGGGTTGTCACGCAGGTTGTCTCATAGGAAGTCTGTCTGTGTAGCATCTTTGACTTGTGTTTCTGCTCTTTTCTTTCTGACATCCTTTTTGTTCCTCTGTTTAGATTTGGTTTTCTCAGGGTCCTATGTGTATAAATTGTTAGCAAATGATCTCCATGTTGTATGTATTTTTGTTACCATCAAGACATAAGGAAGAAGAAGGAGGTCAGTTTCCCAACCAGGATGGAGGGAGGAGGAGAGAGAATTTCTAATTGAATAACCTGATCTTCAGGGAAAAGCTGAGTGTTGCTGGTTCGAAAGCATATTAGGTCATCTAGGGAACTTTGTGCCTCTTCAGAAAGCTTGTCATTAGATCAGATGCACTACAAGCTCATAATATTAAATGTTTTTAACACTCAAAGGCTGATGCAAGATCCAACCAGCTTGGATGCTATCTCTAATAGAAATTACTAGACAAAAATAACAAAACCCAGGCAGTTTCTTGTAGTATTCTTCATATATCTTCAGCCTTCTGTCTCGCTAGTGAAAAAAAAAAAAAGTTCCTTATGTATCACCTCACAGTAACTGAGTGTTAGAGTTCTCTTTTTTAATGAAGATAAAACTAAACTGATTATCTGTTTCCAGCAGGCACAACAGTAAATGCTGTGTTGATGTTTTAAAGGCTTCACTTCCTGAAGACAGTGGGCAGCTGGAGTTATCCCAGAGCTGGGGAGCTTTTCCCAAGTGTAGTTAGGTATCTTCTACAGTATCCTAGTAATCCCCTGGAGTTACGCATATGTGAGTCTGTTCCCTTTCAATAAAGTATTTTTGCAAGTTTGTTTTGTCAAAACCAAGACATTTTTATCTTGTAGCTTCTGGGCTAGTGATGTTGCTCTGTGACTCTCATTTGGACAAATACCTGTGTAGAATTAATTTCCTTTCCTCACTTAATCTTTTCAGAGTGCATTAGTAGGTTGCTTGTGATTTTTGTCAGTGGTCTGTCATGAAACTGAAGTAGTCCTTTTACAACTAGCAAAAAACCCATGCTGTTTTAAGATGTTATACTTTCTAACCTGATCACCTCCCATGTTTGCCTTTCCAAAATTGTTTTTCCATGTTACTTGTCTGCAACTCTTCTGTAGAGGATATGGAAAAAAATAGCTTCTAGGAAGAAATCTCTTATAATGAGAAACTGGTAAAAAAGGATGTTGATTTTGCTGAAGTGCTTTATGTGCAACTAAAAGTACATTTGAATGATGAACACATATTCTGTAACTTTTGCTGTTAAGTTTTAGTTTTTCCTATACCTAATACTTAGTAAGACTTAGCCTGTTTTTTAATGCACAGTTTTAGGAACATTATTTATGATTAAGTAAAAAATCTACAATTCTAGGTTTCTGCAAGGTTCTAAAATGAATAGAAATCTTTAATATCAGGAAAGTACATCTTCTTTCTCCACTTTGCATTTCTGGCTTCTGTCTAGGTCTTGACATTTTTAGTTTTGAGGGTATGCTCACATCTGGACTGGATGTGTATTGAAACAGAACAAAAGAAAATAAAATCCAAGTATCTGAACATGTCTCTAAATTTTTAATACATAACATTCAGAAGGTCTCACTTCAGGAATTAAGAATATGTTCCAGTGAGGTCTTTAGGCTGTTTGTCTAAAAGCAGCTAAACTGGGGAAAATACACATAGTAAACCCTTGATATGTCTTGCTTGAGCGTCATACTTCTGGGGTCTGTGCTGAATATTAGTGCTAGATGATGTGATGTCTTCTCTTGATGCTAACTGTTTATGGATTATTAAATATGATGTCTTGGAGATCACATAAAACTAATGATGGATTGCTTACTCCTTTCATACACTGAATTTTCAAGCAGAGATTGCAGAAACATTTAGGTAGTAATTCAGGCTTTCTCCAAGGGACTCTGCAGAGAGCACGTCTAACATGACACAGCCATGTCATGATTCAGCTGCTTTAGAGATGTGTAATTGTTACACGTACGACTAAAATGGTAGGTGTTCATAAAATGACTTAGATTACCAGTGAGAAGAAAATCTATTGCTTCTGCTTGCAGATAACTGGGTGCAAAATTTTGTCATCAGTATTTGTGACTGTGAACTTACATGTGAATGTGATCCATATTTAGTACGGTTGTATATATTCAGAATGCACGCTAGTGAGAATTTAGAATTTACTATCTGAAATAGAAATAATTACCATGCCACTGACTACATGAAACAGAACTGTTCTTAATTTAGGCTTATAAAATCTGGAGCTTATCTCTGGTAGAGACTGACCAGAATGAGGATCCTGACATTTGCAAAAAGTAGATATTAGAGAGGGAAATTAATAAAAATGGGAATCTGGGCAAAAATTCCATAGTCTAAATATGAAGGTGACAGTCTAAGAAACTGCATAATGAGAGGATCAGATAAGGGCAGGAAAGAAAATAATTACATATGGTAGACTCCATATAAAATAAAAATGGCTCGTGGTACAGATTTTAAAGTTGCAAAGAGAAAACTAATGAAGTATATTAATCAGAATTTTGCATAAACATTTCTGACAAGACTGAATTGCAGTATTTTCTAGAAAGGTATGATACCTGTGTGTAGAATGCAAGCATAACGGTTTTTCACATTTTCTTCTCTCTTAGAAAATAGAACTGTTAATAACAAAGCACTCTCCAGCCCTGAATCACTGAATTTTGCGAATAGGCAGATGACAATATATTAAAAGCAAAAAAAACCTTGCTGCCCCTATAGGCACAGATGTAGTGCTCCAGAATTGTACAAAGGTTCCAAACACAATTTTTATAAATTCCTCAGGCATCCTCTAAAATGTAGGACACGTAGTTGGAGACCTCCTTCCCGCCCCTCCGAGCGTGCACGGTGTGCCGCGCAGAGGGAAGGTAACGAGCTGCCTGCAGTTGAGTAGTGCTTCAGACCCAGCTAGCAGCACTGCGCGCCGCTCTGCGTTTCACCTGAAGCTTCTGTACCGCGTACAGGATCACACAGTGCATGTAAGAGCAGTAATTCCCATAATCATGTGCTGAATAATCCACAGTTTATTTTCAAGAGGAGCCTATTGAGAATGTTGAGGTAGAAGTTCAGGGTTTCCAGGACTATCCAGTTCCCCTCCTTTCTCCATGTGGACACAAGAAGGGATCAGGCCAAAGAGCTGACTCTAGAACTTTCTGGTACAGCGCATCCATCTGCAGCCGCCAGTCGCTGAGCTGGGGGAGCTTCGTCTGTAGGGGCTTTGGACATGGTCCCACAAAGTTCTTCCAGCTCTTTCTTCTTACTACAAAGAGAGGTCTTTTTCTACAAAGTCCAAAGTGATTCTTAGCTTTTCAAATCCTGTCCTGAGTCAGTGACCAGTGAATCAATGGGAATTCATTTTCCTAACAGCTTGAGTAGACTGTAGGGTGGACTCTGATTTGTAGACAAATCTATGGTTTGTATCAGCTCAGGTCATAAACGAGGGCAATTTTTAGCATGCATTTAAGTGTGTGTTTCTCATCTGTTTAAAATAGTTGGCCAATATGGGAGGTCAGATACATCCATCGCTGGATGATGAAACGACAGTTATTTTAATGTCAGAATATTGAAACTAATCTGCGTCTGCAAGAAGAGTAACCAGACCTGTAACCATTTTGATATTGAAATGCTTGAAAGAGAAAGTAACTGTGTCACATCATAGCAACAAGACCAATCCATACATCATTCTTTGTTGATGTATGATATAAAAGAAATAAAAATAATTTCTTGCCTGAAATGTTACATATAATGTGAAGCTATGAGTATATTCTACTACAGATATAGAAGTATACAAAATTTGAATACATTAATTATTAAACTATGTAATCTTCAAGTAATAATTTTTAGACCAATTTCTGTAGAATCTTGAAAATAAGTTTCCTCAAAGTACTCCTTTTCTCCATTTGTTTTTCAGATCCTCCCTTTTTTGTGTGCTTAGAGATCTTCCTGTTCCCAGTGGATCTCTCTCATCAATTCTGATACCACTTTATATTCAGAATAGAATGTAAACTGCATCAAAATAACATTTTCTGGCATATGTGTGTATATATATGTATATATATAGAAACTTGATGTATCCACATCAGATAAAGTGTTTTGCACTAGAGGAAATATCCAACTGCAAAGCAGTAAAGTAATTGGCATTGTTGACCTTGTTTATTGTTGGAGCTGATATTTAACCAGAAAATATTTACATAGAGGTGAGGTTCCACACAGATATATATAAATATACTGTAGATAAAAAAAAACATATGAGTCATTGTTTAAGGTGAAGTCCTAAAAACAAGGTGGAAGGCTCAAAAATTTTTAGATACTAAATCTGGCAACATGGAATTTGTTGAATATATGTTTTCAATAAATAAACAGGTCAGTTCTCTGCTTTGTAAGTGAAGTATCTTGGGCTACCCTGTTATTTCATACTGGCATGTGTGTTTGTTTGCATAGGTACGTGCTCACCAGTTAGTTTTACCACCTTGTGACGTAGTGATCAAAGCTGTAGCTGACTACGTCCGTAATATTCAGGACACCACTGATTTGGATGCCATAGCAAAAGATGTTTTTCAACATTCACAGGTAAAGTATAAAGCAAAAAATTGGTTGGTTTTTTTTTTTAACCAGTTGTGCTATACATTTGGGCTGAAGAATTGCATTCGCTAAAAATGGTGTTTTGTGTCAGTTGGTAATAGAAATCTATTGGTATATGCAGTGTCTCAGATACCCTAATTTCACTTTCCACACTTTCTGAAGGAAAAAATACTGCATTTACCTTCAGTGCTTTAAAATTAAATTCTTGTTAACTAAAGGGGTTTTGTGGTCTGGCTTTGTGCACTGACATTGAGAATCAGAGAATCAGGAAGACAGTATTTTCAGGCTTCATCCCTACATGGATTGACATGATATTTCTTGAGCTGGAGTAGTGCTGTAGTCTTCAAGGGTCCTTAAGCGTTGATACCGTATGTGATACGGTATACATTAACTGCTCTACAGTACAGTGCTGACCTATAGATGACATGCCTGGATTTGCTCCTGACTGATCTTTTTTTTATTTTAGTCTAGAACAGATGACAAAGTTACTCGATTTAAGAGAGCAGTTGCTTATTACTCAGCAACTAATAAACCTATGCCATTTCATCCACCACATTACCTAGGTAAGTAATCAAAGAAATAAGGCTTTTCATTTTAGCTAAAATCTGGGATAACCCTAAATCAGAAATAGTATTATTAGCAGGATCTTACAAAAATATTTCTATCCTCTGGTAATTTTCATTGGTCCTTGAATATGAGGTTTCAAAAGGAGGTTTCCATAGGATACATGCATAGGATAGGTTGTACTCTTTCCCCAAAAGAGTAGAGCAACCTGGACTGATTTTCCTTGTAGCTATTGCTGCATTGATTCTACCATTAGGACACTTGAGAGTATGGTGGTGTAAACAATTGAACTTTGGCGACCAATTCCAGTCATGAAGGCAGTTTCTATTTCTGTTCCATAAAACTGGTTTCCTGTTTCTCAATGGACTTACCTGACATGTTTTAGAAATCCATTTATAGTCTTTGATGTTTTGATGTCATACCATACCTGCTTAAATTGCAGCCATGAATTGTTCTGGCATTACAGGTTATTCTCAAATCTTAAAAATTAACTGTATGATCACAGGATTTACTACATGTATCTCATTCTTAACACTAAAACATAATTTGAGCTGAAATTTTCTACAAATTTCCAGTTACCATACTGGTATACTAATACAGATTTTTCCTTGGGTTTTGTGGGGTAGGGTGTCTTTAGTTACAGACAAAGACCTGCATTAAAGGGGCATTAAGGCTAATCTAGGTCAAATATTCAAATGATAGAAAATGCCAGCATTACATGTCTGTGTGACATTGCTTTTGCCAACTCTTTCTTTATGACATCTTAGGCTTTTTTTTTTCTTTTAAGCTTCCTTTAATTTCCAGGTGGAATAGAAATGTGCAGTAGTGAGAGATACAAGGAACTGAAAGGAGGAGACAAATAAAATAGACTTCACAAGCTACCAAGTTATTTTTATTAAAAGACAAAAATGAATGAAACTGATTTAAAGGCATACTAGAAAACAGTAATGCTAACAGAACAAGAATAAATAAACTGTAGAAGCAAAAGGATAAAAAGGATAACAATTGTGTCAGTGCGTGTTTTCATGAGTGTTTGGTTTCTTTTTTTCTTTTTTTTTTTTTTTCCCTTTGTTTTTTTCCCCTCCTCCCTGTTTGCAATACAGCAGCCAGACCAAATCAGTTTGGTATGCCTGGGATAGTGCCACCATATGTTCCTTCTCAGATGCTTAACATTCCACAGACCTCACTACAAGCAAAACCTGTGGTAAGTATAGACCTCTGCCCTTCTCCTTGGGAGAAACCTGCTGTGCTCATAAAATTAAAATCTAGGTGGGCAAGGTATATCTAACTTTTTTTAGCATGGGCATTTACTGATTGAATTTTAAGTCTGGAACTATAGTGATGCTGTAGACCCTGGCAGAACAATTCTTGTGGATATCCAAGATGGCTGAGTTTTAATGTGTGTGCTTGGAAAATGCCACTTGATAAAATAATATAGTTTGTTTTAAAAGAAAAGCCTTTTTGTTACCTTCACTTAAGAAAGATCACTTTATTTTAGGCCCAGCAGATGTCCAATCAGGGTGGGGCCCAAGGTCAGGGTCCATACCCATATAGTCTCTCTGAGCCAGCCATCACCTTGGAAACAGGTGGAAAAAGTCTTTCTGAGCAGAACAACTACAGTAACATTCCTCACGAAGGAAAACATACACCATTGTATGAACGATCTTCTCCAATAAATCCAGCTCAGAGTGGGAGCCCTAATCATGTGGATTCAACCTACTTTCCTGCCTCTTCTACATCTTCGTCCTCCGACAATGATGAAGGCAATGGAGGTGCAGTGAAGTAAGTTTTTCATGAGGGTGTTTTCTTACTCGGCTTATGTTAAAATAAATTCACTTTCAGAGTCATTCGCCAGTATCCTGAAAGCAAGGAATCTGCAAATTAGTGATGTGATAGACCTTAAAAAATAGTTTTAGGTCACTATGACTGCAGACACATCCATGGGTTCACTCTAGTTGCCTTGCTCCTTAACAAGCAGAAATCCAAAACCAAATAATGTTGGGTGTTTTTCCACTTCTGCCCTTATGTTTTATTTAAAGAAGGAGAGTGAGCTTTTGGTAAATGTCATAAAGCCTTCAGGTTCTTTAGGTGGTATGAAAGAAATATTCCTACTTCATAGTATAATTCATAAAAATTTTGGTAGCTAAAAACTACAAAACTTCACTGAATTTGTAGTGTTTATGCTTCTTAAATTTTGGGATAATGTGGCTTTGCACAGAAACCTAGTATGAATGTCAGAAATTCACCACTTAGTGACTTAAGAGCCCTCTTTGACAGGCTACGCGTGGAACAAAGCAGCAGTGGAATTGGTTTTGCTCTGTTCTACTAATGTGCCTTGTTTACTGTGGAAGTATTTCTGACTTCCTTTAGATCGTATGTCTGGCCTTGGCAGTAAAGTTGTGCAGACTTTCATTTAATTACTGCTTCCTGACCCACAAAAAGGAAATTTGAACAGAGGCAGTTTGTGTTTACCTTTGTCTTGTTAGGTGTAGTGGCTTACTGTGTGAGAATCACAGCCTGGGGCTTTAGCAGTGTGATTTAGCCTGAGGTTGCCTCTATAAGTATGGGGTTGTGTATAACAGTGTAAGTATGTTAATACTGGGTATTAAATTCTGAGTGTGTCTACAATTATGCATGGTGGCTTGGACTTCCCTTTTTTGATGCAGGCTATCCACTTTAAATATTATCATGTGTTTTGCTTAGTAAATCAAGTATGTTCATATGGCTTCCATGCAGTGTAGAACTGGAAATGTACCTGCTTTATAAAAAATAGTATAAGATATTTTTCAGCATTTTTATAGTGTTGCCTTATACATTTTATGCAATAAATCTTGAATAAATTCAGAAACTGAAATCTAGACAGTGTAATTTATATCGCAGTTTGGAGAAGTAGTTTTCTAATTATGGGGAAGTTACTTGCATAGTGATATTTAATCAGCAGTTTTTTCTGCATTGACATTATTTAGTCACTGTAATATACAGCTTTTAAATACAATCCACATGTTGACATAGTATAAATGAATGAATGTTGGTATTAAAGTCTCTTCAAGACTCTTACAAATTGACATTTCTAATACAAAGCATCCCTTAAAATCAGAGGCTCTGGCCCACAGTTCTGATAACAGTCACCAAGTATTTATCCCATTGTATCTTAAAGAGCACTTTAATACTGTGGTTTTCTTTGTTGTCCTTCAGCCATGTCAGTGGGAACAAAATAGGCTGGGAGAAAACAGGCACCCAGTCAGAAAGTCAAGCACGTGGAGAGCTGGGAGACCAAACAAAGGTAATTCTTTAAGTTCTAAACATCACAATTTATTATTTGATATTAAAGCTTTACAGCAAAGTCCTGAGTAGAATTTTCAAAATTGATCTTTAGGATTTAGTGTAAACTTTTACATATTTTTTTGAATTATGAAACAACAGCTTTAAAGCACAGTAAGATGATTTCCAAGGAATATTGTAGCATATACATACAAATGAAAAATAAATGGGTTGTGTTAGTAAATACCAGATATAAAATAGAAGGAAATCAATAACTTGTTTACTCACTAGCTAACCATCTCATCCTTAGCTATTGCTGTCTGTGCTTATAGTAGTGCATTATTTTAGTTTTTATTAAGGTGTACAGTAGTATCAAGTGTCCCTGGGTTCAAAGTCCATGTCTCATAACCTACAGTGTAGTGAGAACAACTCGTAACACACAACCACAGACCATTATAGGTGTACTAAAGCTCATCTGAGGAGTGGAAGTCCTTCATAACCACCTGGTATGAATTTCACATCATATATGAAGTAGATCCATGGAACCAGTTAGAATGTTTTGCTACTTAACTGAGTAAGGATGGGATAACTAAGCCCTTGATAGAGACTTAACATTATCCTATTAAATTTCTTCAAGATTTAAAACTATTGTCAAATTAAGAGTATAATGGTCTTGTATGTATTCCAAAGTTGAACTGTGTTTGGAAAGAACATTCAAAGCATTTGCACTTAGTATCTCCAGAACTTTGTGATGGAACTCTGCACCACTAATTTTGTGTCAGAAAAAAACAATTGCCAGTTAGTTACACTCTAGACAAACAGAACATTTTTCCTGTACCTTTGGCACAGAAATTCCAGTAAGCCTGAGCTTAGTGCTGAAAATATCAAGCTGATGATTTCATCCATCAGTGGTTATTATTTTTGCAGACTACGCCCCATACGATATCTGCCTGCAGATTAGTCACCATATGCAAATGCTAATTTGACCTATTACATTCCTTTCTTCTGTGTATTATGGGCCATGTAGGAAGCCCGGTGCATCCCAGCTGCAGCCCTGCGTGTGTGCTGCACAGCCCAATGTCCTGGGGGGGGGGGTTAGCCAGGGTGGCAGTAGTGCCTCCCCTGAAGCTGGGCGATGGACGGGTGGGACATGCTGCACAGCCTGTCTGTCTGCCTGTCTTCATACATGCAGAAGTAGCTGTATAAGTAGTAATTAAACTTAATAGATGTATACATGCAGTCCAACTTAAATGAATCCAAATTAGTTTATAAATGCTTGTGAGTTTTCCTTGCCTGTTTGGGTTTTTTTTGTTGTTTTTTTTTTTTAAATACCAAACCACTTCTTAGTCTTCAGTAGCAGGAGAGGAGAGCTGCATCTGTTGAGCCTGACAGGGAGGATGATGAGTACATTTTGTAGATGAACTCATTTCCTAGAGAGGTATATATTAACAATTTAAAAAAAGAAATATTTCCTCAAGATTCAGCTGAATAAGCTGTGAATTTCTGAGGTAATTTAAAATGTTGAAAATTTAACATAGATCAGACAAGTAGCAGCAGTCTTGACACTACTTTCACTTGACTTAAAATTCCTTGCTCATAATTGTCTCACTGCATGATTATACATGACAAAGGTATGCTCATCTCATTTGGGTGGATGTATATTACTAAAGAAAAAACCAAACTTTTAACTGCAGTAGTTCCTCAGCTTAGGTGTTTGAATATCCCTGGACCAGATCCAGGAAGAACTTGGGTACTGCAAATGGGGAAAGAGTTGCTAGCATCTGTGGGGTTTTTTGTCTTCCTTTCATGTCCACAGTACTTGGCAGTTCTGTAAACTTCTCCTTCTGGTCCAGTATCACTGACTTGTAGTTGTTGGGGTAGTAGAAGACAGGGACAGAAATATTTGAACTGATAAAGAAATACTTGATAATATAATACAGATTTAATAGAGCTGTGATAGCTTGTGTGTTTATAAAACCATTCTGTATTAGTATATTGTGTTCAAGTGTTCTGTTTTACAAGTTTTAACCATTTCTTCTGTATATTTTTATTTTTGTACATAAAGTGAGGTTTAGATTACCAATGCTAAAATCTCATTTTTCAGTAATGTTCTCTTTGATTGTGTGCTTAAAATGTAATATGAAATTAATGTTGCCCCTTTGATACTTTGCTCAAGCATGGTTTTACTAATATGCACTTCTCTGTAGAAGGTTTTTGGAAGCTGTGTGTGGGGTTTTTTATTTTTATATGCAAGTTTGTATTTTTTGTGAGAGCTTGAAGTAAACAAGCTGAGCTTGTTTGGGCTTATTTTTTATGTTGTTTGTTCTGTGAAATTTCATGGCTTTGGCCATTTCTGTTTCAGCTTTGCTTTTGAAGTCTCACAAAGCATGTGAAATTTTCTACACAAATTCTGAAAATACTCGTCCTGCATGTTGTACCAAATAAACAAATTTCTGTCTCAAAAGTTTTTAATACTACTATAATAGTTCATAGGCACAAAACTAGTATGAACCCTTGAGATAAAAACAGCTTTCAGTTTTGAAGACAAGGATTTTTAGGAATTAAGTCTACTTTTTTTGGTAGTATCTGTGAGAGATACAACATAAATGCTTAAAAAGGCTTATTCACTGGGAGGTTTACAGTATGTTTTTATGCATCATACTTTTCCTATAAATTTGTGAACTGCCTTTCTAGAAATGGAATTAAATGCCACTTGATCTTGCAGTCAGAAAATGTTGCCATTTTCTCTTACAATCCTCTTGGACATAAAAATTCAGTTTAAAAAAAATAATCAGACAAAAGCAACTAAACATTTATAGTTTTTGAGTTCAGACACTATATTTTAAATATCTTTAAATTGAACTATGTAGTTTTTCTTGCTTCATTTAGAAATGCGAACTGAGAAGGCATGTGTTAATGGAAGTCTTGATAAATTACAGACTTTGTGGCTGTCAGTTAGCCTATTTAGTTGGTAGTATCTTGGAAATACTTAGTTAAGAGGTCATTCACATTTCATTAAGAGGTCATCAGTGCCCCTTCTGTATTGTGCAATTAACAATTAAAGAAAATAATTATTTCTGTTGTTGTTAATAAGTTAAAGCTTTACTATATTTATTTTTTCAGTAATTTGCTTCTGCTAGCAACCAATGTCTAAAAGTTTGTTTTCTGAAAATGTTTTAGCCGGCTTTTGATAATGTTTTCTATATACCCATACAACATGACGTAAGATTTACTATTTTCGTTGTGGGTGAAGAATGAAATTTGCTGTTTCTCTTGGCTGGTATCCTGGTATGTTTCCATACACGTTCAAAAGTACTTTATTTTCTATGTTCTGTTATAGGCAGAAGGTTCCTCTAGTGCTTCTTCAGGAAGTCAGGCAGCTGATGTCAAAGGGAATCAAACCAGTAATCCACAAATCCCGTGCCTCTTGTCAATGCCCACCAGAAACCACATGGATATTACTACCCCTCCATTACCTCCTGTAGCACCTGAAGTATTAAGAGTGGCAGAACACAGGCACAAGAAGGGGTTAATGTATCCCTACATCTTTCATGTCCTAACCAAGGTATGACATTTTAAAATTATGTACTGTGAAATAATGATTCTATAAAAATAATTACACTTGTGTTTCTGTCTAAAGAGTATCATAAATTTACATCCTTTTTAATGCTTTAAGTTTTGGTCCATTTTAGTGCTTCTAACAATTTTTCCCCCCTGTTTTGTAACCACTGATCTGGTTAGTTACATTGTTTCAATAAATATGAGATGACTGTAATTAAAGTGTTTACTTACAAAAATAATCATTTTTCCTGAATATATGTGGATATTTTTGTATCTCTACACATGTGTGTATATGTCTTTGTATGTGTGTGTGTTTATATGTGTCCAAGTGTTTTTATATAGAGCCCATTTCCATCCAAAAGCTCCTGCGTATGTGCTTTGTTGTCTGTGCCAAGTCTTTTCTATTTTCAGTGTTCAAAAATACTTAGATTGTTTTCCCTCACAATCTGATCCCTCCCATCCCTGCTAGCTAGCCCTGATAGAAACATAGCAGCTATAAGAAATCCCTTTTGTACAATCTGAAAACATAATTATAGATGAACTCGACGATGTTCTGAATTTTTGTTCATTTTAGTTTGGAAGAACATTTCTGATGGCTTTTCTTTTTTTTTTTTGGTTTGGCTATTTTATGTGCTAGCCTTCAGATCCCCAGGTAAGCTGCAAGCATTTTCACGCAGCCTAGGACTCAGTGTGTCCAGTGGGGAAAAAAAAAAAGCAATTGGAGAGCTTCTTACAGAAATAGGCAGTGATAACCTGCTTCATTGTGTCTGGAAGCTGCTGAAGTCTGCTTTGTGTTGAACAGGGAAGGACACAGAGCAGTGGTATTCCTGCACAACTCCGTATTTGACTTAATCTACTCTCAAAAGACCTGTTTGCTGTTCCTTCGACATGCAAAGAGATGAGTCCCAGCATGAGACAACTTTAATCTTCTTCCCCTTTTTAGTGTTCAAAGCTCCTAGTACTGGTTCTCATCAAGCCCATTCAATGTACATATTTGTTCAGCATCTAGCAAAATGGCACTGTTGGCATTCCTATTAACTTATATTCATCTTAAAAATCTGCTTCAAGACAACAAGGACTGTAGGCAGGAATCTGAAATCTGTAAATAGAAAAGTTTCTGCATCAAGGTTGAGGTTTGGATTTCCTATTTCCCATGTGTTTGCTTTGCACCATAGCTTGTATTGCTGTCATGTTCTTACGCTTCTTCATCAAAGAAAAGTAGAGAAGAATCAAAAGGTGTGTGAAGACTGTTGATGCCAGTTCTGTTTCACAGTTTGCCTAGGCAAATATTCTTAATACATTTAAATACTACTTGATGCTTAATCGTAGAATCATTTAGGTTCAAAAAGACCCTTAAGATCATTGAGTCCAACCATAAACCTAACCTAACACTGCCAAGCCCACCACTGAACCATGTCCCTCAGTGCCGTCTACACATCTTTTAAATACCTCCAGGAATGGAGGTGCCTGGGTGGGCAGCCTGTTCCAATGCTTGACCACCCTTGCAGTGCAGAGGTTTTTCCTGATATCCAGT
>JAVJGJ010000047.1:5365661-5376089 GCA_035590215.1 Microhierax caerulescens | reverse complement strand
CCTGTTGAACCCCACGCGGTGGCCTCGGCCCATCGGCCCGGCCTGGCCAGGCCCCTCTGCAGAGCCCACTGCCCTCCGGCAGATCAACGCTCCCCCCCAACTTGGTGTATCATATCTCACAACAGGAGGAATCATTTCCCAACACAGGAAAAAAAGTCAATCTAGAGATGGCTGCATAAAAAAATAAATCAGTACTACTTAAGACTGTTTTCTTTTCCCACTATCTGAAATGCTTTTGGACAAGTATGCCCAGGGGACCTGAAGTATGTCATAGGTATACTTTACTGAGATACCTTGTTGTATAATTATGGGATTCTTTAGAAATTTGTATGTAGAGGTGTTCCAGGTTATGTTGCTGTTATGTATAGAGACCTTTATACCTAAAGAAGCACTGTCTGAATTAAACCTGAGGATATCCTAATGTCATCACTCCAAGATGTCACTTACAGTATTTGTTACTGGGACAGTTAAGATGTATTTTTTTAAGTGAAAGTAACAAAACAGCATGCTTGCTTGTCTGTGTTCAAAATAACTTCTGATACTTGGGAGCAATGCAGTGAAGTCAGTTGTTTTCCAAGAAAATCTTAACATGGTTTGATGCACAGACATAGAAAACATAGGATGTTGCTGCTGTTTTGAGAGAAAATATTGGAAGGTTCCTTCATGCTTTTTTCTGAAAAAGTATGGAATGCTAAAGCTTTATTTACATACATTCAAAATCAACCTTACTTATATAATTCCCAGTTACAATTCCCAGGTCTTCTCATAATGTTGTTTTTTACAGTGAGTCCCAATACTGTTTCAGATCCTTGCACCTAACACTGGTGTTCTTAGACAGCCTGAATATTTTTTGAAATAACTGTCTGAAATCTAGATCAGATTCAAATGTGCTTGGACTGTCTAAAAGCACATTACTGTATTTTCATGTGTACTATTTCACTCTCAGTGTCCATATTTGAAGATCAATATTTAGGTAATCCTTACCTGTAGATTATCCAGACAGAAAAAAAGGTGCGTGATGGAGCATATAAAGAGGAAAGCTACAGGGATAATCAGAGCCTGGAGATTAAATGGAGGGAAGCTAGTAGATGTAGGATAATTCTCTTCTGGTGTTACCTTCACATACCAAAGATCCACATTACTGCTGAATCAGTTTTCTTGACTAGGTGAGATTTATGTTAGAGCTGTATTGAGTTACCATGCATATCTAAATACTTTCTGTTCGCTATAACATGTCATATTTTCTGCTTTCTTTCATGCAAAAGGGTGAAATCAAAATTGCCGTTTCTATAGAAGATGAAGCCAACAAAGACCTGCCTCCTGCTGCTCTCCTTTATAGGCCAGTTCGTCAGTATGTTTACGGAGTCCTGTTTAGTTTGGCAGAAAGCAGAAAGAAAACTGAAAGACTTGCTTTTAGAAAGAACAGACTTCCACCAGAATGTATGTACTGTAGAATCCGTTTATTTCTCTTCCTTCTGCTATGTTTTCATACCCATTTGTACCATGATTTGAATCAGAATATTTGCTAGGATTTCATCAGTGTAGCTAATGCTGGAGGAATTTATGGCGTATTTGATCCCGTGGAAAATAGATAAAGATGATGTTAATTTGAAATTTTACTTCCTGTAGTAGCTTAAAAACTTTAAACGTTACCATTTCTAAGCAAGCTCTGGGCTTTTTTTTTTTAAAATGTATGGTCAAGCTGCTCTCAGGCTTGCAGCAAGTAATGTCAGTTTGTGATGTAATTTTCAAAGAATATGGTGGAACTGGATGAAAAGAAACGTCTGTGCATATGCATACAAATTTGCATACTACTTTCAAAAAATGAGGGGTGCATTTGTTAACTTACCCTGCCTTCCTGAATGTGTTATTAAATGTACTTCAGTGAAATTTGTAAGTCTCTAGCATCTTTCAGGTATTGGCGTATGAAAACTTGTTTTAAAACCCACAGAAGTCAGGAGTTACATAAGTAAAGGTAGACATGGGTAAAGACAGACTAAACTTTGGCCATCAGGCTTGTCAAGAGATCCTTTTGCTAAATCAGAGGAATGAATGTTAATCTTCATATTAATCTGGAAGTTGTCTTTTTAAGCCTTCTGCTTCCAGGAATTACTGTCATTCCAGAAAATTCAACCTCCTGATTCTAGAGTGTTTTTCTTATAATGAAATGCATACAGGGAAATTATTGACCTTTACAGTAGCACCTTACAAAGGTTAAAGGAATGTTAAAGCATTAAGTGAATGGCAGCAGCAGAAGTATTTATATAAAGGAGTGCGCTGTCGCTAGGCTAAGTTTAAGAATCAGATACTTAGAATGTATGAAAGCATCATTCACAGTCTTCGTGTGTAAAAGGATAAAATTAAGAATCAGTTGTAAACTTTATGCTCATTCCCTTTTCTCTTTCCATTTTTAATTGTGACATGTTTTTGTACATTCATGGTGAAGATGATAATCTTCCAGTGATGTCTGAAGAACTGTTTATCTTAGCCAGTTATTTTGTGGGAGTTATTTACTCTGCTTGAATAATATCTCAGCACACATATTGTCTCAAACTTTGTAATTCTTTAAACTCACACAACATAATAGTATTTTAGGTTACAAGGTTATTTCAGGATTAAAATAGTGACATTATTTACAGTATTCATTTATCCTCCTTAGACTTCTGTCCTTAAAAGT
Organism: Microhierax caerulescens; assembly: GCA_035590215.1. Lineage (NCBI taxonomy): Eukaryota > Metazoa > Chordata > Aves > Falconiformes > Falconidae > Microhierax > Microhierax caerulescens. Next base: position 5,373,412 of record JAVJGJ010000047.1, on the reverse strand, counting down.
GCACTGCAATGTTTGTTGCGGTGAAGTAGCTGAGTGCTGAAGGACTGCTTCAGTTTTCAGAATGTTCTTATTTTGTAAACCTAGAATGTTCTCTGTAGGCTACTGGGGAAGCCTATATAGTCTCTATTTTCTCTTCATTTATACTACTTTTCAGAGGTTTATTCTCAGTGGAGGCTAAGAACACTACTGCTGACTTGGTTTAGTTACAGGAGCTCCAGCAAATCTTGCTGCAGGACACATTCAGCTACTGACCTATTTCCATCTTAGGACTGATTGTGCTCTTAAATAAAAAAATAGAACGTCTGCCCAAAAGTTGGTTGGTTCACTGCAAAGCTAACAACGCTAGTAAAGGTGGACTTGAGCGAAGATGCCAGCATGTGGTTTGAAAGGGCTGTGTTGCAGGAACACATACATTTTGGTCACCTCTCTTACAAAGTAGCAAGAATTGGGCAGGCTGTGCAAGGTGCAAAGAGAGAATAGTGTCCTAAGTGGCAAGAGCAGATTTCTCAGGTTGATTAGTCACACTTGTTAGTCCTTGCTAACTTTTCTGAGGACCCAGGCTATAATGAACTAGTGATGCTGATTCTCCTTCAATGTCTTAATTTTTCTGCTGCTCTCAAAAATGAATAGTTCTGAAACACAGTAATGAAGACAATTAGGAGAAATCTAAGAATTAGGAGGATTAAGAAATTAATTTCTAAAGAAATTTATATTGTCCTTAAGATGTATGTAGAGAGGTAATGAATGTATTGATATCTAAAATCCTGTCCTCTTTGTTGCACAAACCATAATACTGGTAACATAATTGTGCATTAATAATTTGCAAGTATATTGCATGCAAGGGTTATAGGAGGGTATGAAAAATATGTAATAAACTGGCACATCAGTATTATTACTAAATATATAGACAGCAGGATAATGGATCTTTCATAAAATGGATGACTTCCCATCTTTTAAATAGTTATTTTTATGTAGTTGAAAACAGCAGATCTGTTGGAAGGGGTAGACAGTGAGGTTCTTCAGTCATAATTGTCTGCTAAGTAATGCCTTTGCTGTGCATGTCCTTATGTCTGCTCCCAGAGGATATGAAAAATTGAATCACAAAGTTCTTGATCGTGCGTTTGTTGCCAAGGGCACAGCATTGGCTGTGCTGCCCTTCCTTCTGATGAGAAGAAAACCAAGTGTCTGACTTGCTCTTCTTTTCAAGCCCTGAAACAGGTTATTTCCCATGTCCTGATAAATACGTGTAGATGAAACCATCTGCCCTTTCCACTCTGTGGAAAAACTCGTACTTGTAGCAAGCTGTAATAACTCTGGTTGGATCCAAAGGTTTCTTTTAAGCCTAGCCACCTTGTGATGTACCGTTCTGCAGGCAAGAATGTATTCAGCTGATGCTGTTTCTGCCAGAAGGAAAGCTGTATCTTTTGGGCAGTAGCCCTTTTGCAAAATCAGGCATGCTTAGCTCAAGCTGTGCTGTCAGTAAAGATTATAAGGCTAAAAATGAGGCTTGATTAATCTGCATTAGCTAGCTCATCTTCTAGTGGTATGGGGTACCTCACGTTCGGTTCATGGGAAAAAATGCAAAGAGAATACCACAGCCACCTGAGCTGTAGTTAGCAATAAAGGCTCTAACAGGCAGCTTGAGCATGCAGGATGCTGTTGCCTCCTGCAGCAGCAGACTTTAGCTGTTAACAGCATTCACATGTTTATCAAGCAGGTTACCCTAGTCCAGATTGACACTGACCCTTTTGCTTGGATTGACCTGAAAGTGTCATGAGGGTGATGGTCAAAGCAGATGTCAGTATATTGTGCAGTTGCATAGGCTACTTTGAGTATTCAAATCTGCTGATCAGCAGCAAGAGGAAGCTTAGTATGAAACCCATTATAATTAACACTGTGGTGGTGTGGCTGAACTCACTCTGATCCTGATTGTTTGTTGTAGCTAATGTAGTCTTCAAGGTAGACATTACTTATATCCAAGTGGAAGTCCTGGGAGGAAGACACAAATGTTCATTTGAGGACAGAGATGCTCAGCAGCTGAGGAAAAAAATGGTTTTGGCAGCAGTCCCAGTACAGTTGTCAAAGGTGTAAGAAATGCCCTGGAGAAATAAGTGAATATGGACAAGTCCTCAATTCATCTGTTACATTAAATGCTAAATTTGGGTGAACAGTGCTACAGTTACTTATCAGCTGATACAGCTATAATTCCTCATCCCCATGGTTCAGAGAGGACACTGTTTGCCGGTCCACAAGAGTGACCTTCGTGTTAAAGCATTCTGCAAGAAGCATAGTTACCTTTCCCATAATAACCATTACTTTGCAACGTTTTGAAGCCAGGGTGGATCTCCGCTGTGACCTCTACAAGTAGCATGTTACTGGAGATGTTATGTTTGGGGAGCAAACTGAGGTACTCTGCCTGTGGCCTTACCCTCGTAGGTCATGGAAGTTGTCATCCCCAGATTGGTTCAAAGCATTTAAATTTGAGTGTTGAAATGTAGGATTGAAAATAGGAAACACAAAATACTCCCTTCTTCTAAACTCGAGGACGGGAGGGGCAGCCAAACAGAGAAAGTGAGTGTAGCTAGGAATATCACCTCCATTATCAGAAGGTTGAAGGGGGAAAAAAAAGAACTCCAGAACACAACTGTTTTATGTGAATTGTCAATGGTTTTGGTTCTGTTTACTGCTAAGAGACTCAACTGCTCTGTGTAGTAGCTTCATTGTGTTTCCTGTTTGTTGAGACATCCAGGAAGTTTGGCTCCAAAAGTATCTCTTCCTTCTGAGACCTAAAGCAAATAAATGAGTCTTTGAAAGCCTACATAAAATACATCCTTTTATTTGTTCATGTTTACTGTCCCAGGCCTAAACAAGAAGTGAAAACAGGTGTGATAAACTATGCACAAATAACAGAGTAGCTCTGCTGGCTGTTAAAGCCCATCTTGCATAGCTTGGTGGCATATGAAAACTGGTAGCAACCAAAATAGAACATGATTTTGTAGTGAGGCTACCAACTAAATATATCAGAATATTTATTTCCATTGCTGCATGTTACCTTTGTCAAACTTATCCTGAGCTCTGTGAAATTTAGCTGTAATGCTAGACTAGTTTTATTCCAGAAAAGCGTGACAGTGCTTTGGGATGTTCTGGAGGTTGTTTTTTTAATTGCGATCATCACTTCTTCCATGCTTTGCTTGCCTCTAAGTATAAAATTACTGGTGAGGCTGATGTCTGATTGCTGAAGGAGACTTTGTAGCTGCAAGGGCTGTCCTGGCACTGGTAGTACTGGCTTTTCAATCTGTAACAGAAAAATTTCTCGCAGAAAGGGCAGGTCTGCGCTCCTGCAGTGAATCTCTCTGGGCTGTAACCTGAAGCTTCACTAACAAGCTCCTTGAATCTTTCCACGCTGCATAACTGGGCTCTGAGTTAAGAAGGGTGCAAGCAAATTTTGAGCTGTGTCAAACTTGGGGTCATTCCAAGGCCAAAAGTATCATTTCTCAGTCTTGACTTTTTTTTTTCTTTTCTTTTCTTTTTTTTTTTTCCTTCTTAAACTTGTGTTCTGGTTCAGTTGCCTTCAAGCATAAAAAAGGGAGATGATTTAGAAGCAATATAGAGTTGAACAATCTTTGTTTTGATGTGGATGAAAGGGAGCTTAGCAGACACAAAAATACTAATGTGTCTATATAAAGCAGTGCAGTAAATTGAGAGGCTTATGTAATGTTTAGTAAACTTTTTAGGCAAAAAAACCCCACTGAAACTCACCCATATTTGAGATCTCATTCCATTGCAGTAGTTGAGCAACTACAAACAAGTATAACGGAAGTTTTAAATCTGATTTGAATAAAATCACTAGGATCATACTGTTCTTAAAAGACTGCATATGGAATATATTTGTATTTATGTACTGGGGTTTTTTTTATTACTGTAGGGTTTTGATCAATGACACAGATATTTCCAGGGAAAATGGATTTTCAAATTATGCTGTTTGTTATAGAAAAATATCTGTAGTTCTTTGTTGTAGATTAACTTGAAAATATTAATATAACATTCCTACTGTGCACTTGGTTGCATGCACTTAATTTCTAAGTGATTGCAATTGAAAGGTGTTCCCAATACAGAGTTTGAATTACCAATTTGGCAGTGCAATCCAGACCACTGGCATCTATCGCAGTCTCAAAGTGATGCTTTTTGGATCAAAATCTCTTGCGTACAAAGTTTTAAATATGTGCTGCTTTTTAACTCAGAATGTCTTCTTTTAACTGTTGCCATTTTATAGTTTCACCAGTGATAATTAAAGAATGGGCTGCTTACAAAGGAAAATCTCCTCAAACCCCTGAGCTGGTGGAAGCACTTGCATTCAGGGAATGGACCTGTCCTAATCTGAAGAAGCTGTGGCTGGGAAAAGCAGTAGAAGACAAGAACCGAAGAATGAGGGCATTTTTGGCCTGTATGAGATCAGATACACCAGCAATGCTCAATCCAACTAACGTGCCCACTCATCTTATGGTGCTCTGTTGTGTACTAAGGTCAGTGTTACCTTAAAGTAAAAAAGAATGAAGGAAAGGTTTTACTCTGTAATCTCTCTGATGTATTTAACTTTGCATTAAATCGTGAGTATAGAAAATGCTAATTAATATTTGCAACATCGTTAGGACAAGGGCTTTGTTTTCTTTTTAAAACATTGCTGCTGGGAGTCTTAAAAGCATGGTGTATATTCAATGTTTCTTTCTTTGGCCTCTAGAGGACTCTCCTCTGAAGGGAGGAGGAAAATAAAAATATCTTGTGTTGATAAGAGGCCACTGTAGCGTTTGAATTAGTTTACCCTTACTATACTTTAGGCTTCAACTTCCTGAAAAATAATGTTTGGGGTCGTGGAGGCTGTGTTGGTGAAGTTGTAAAGCAAAAGAAGAGTGTTCAGAGAACAGCTGCATAGCAGCATGTCGGGTTTATGTCCACAAGTTTATGTGGATGATAACTCTGCCTATGATGTGTTAGATTTCCTGTCTTAGAATTGCTCATCTAGTTGGTACAATGATAACCAACAGTTAAAGTATTAATTCTGTATTTCAGCTTTTCAAAGAGAAAGTCACAAGGTCCAAAATATTTACCTGTTTAATTTTTGGATTGAAAATTGACTGAGGTTTGAGAGGTGCTTACCTTTTTTGGAAAGGGGTGATTATTTCAAGATGACTATCTTATAAATCAGGCAGAATCCAAGGTTAGCATGTTGCATATGAAAAATTTCAAGCCATTTTTGAGAGTGATAAATGTATATTTGTCTTCAGTTCTGTTGAACTTCATCTTGCCATTTGAGCAAAGTCTTTGTCTCCTTATAGGATAGTAAGGATACAAAAAAAAACAGTCATGGTATCTTACAGCAGAGCATCTCATTTCCTTTGGACACACACTTCTCTCCAGTGACATGTGATGAGCATAAAATTTACCAACTAGATAAATTTTGAGGAATAGGTTATCTGGAAAACATGTTCACAAAGTCCTTTTACCATTAATCTTTTTTATGAAAATCAGTAAGCCTTATTATTTTATTTTTAGAAGTATCAGAATTCACTTATGTTTTAAATTCTATTTTGGTGTCCTGTCCTCTCCTTCTTCACTGGAAGCAGGGTTTGCACAACTGATTCACAAATTCCATATGAATTTAAACAAAGACAAACTTCAAATCTGTTTAGTGACTTCGCCTTTTTAACTATTCAGGTCTAGACAACAAAAAAAGATCTTTTGTTGTTGTTGCATTCTGGTGATTTTAATCACATAAAATACCACTTGATTTACATATTAAGGGAAGCTTCTGAATAATTATGGGCTTCCTCTGTAGGTATATGGTACAGTGGCCAGGGGTTCGTATACTTCGTCGCCAGGAACTTGATGCTTTTCTTGCCCAAGCATTGTCTCCAAAGCTCTATGAACCTGACCAGCTTCAGGAACTCAAGGTAATTCTTAACCGTAATTTTCACAATATAAGAGATTTATTCCCAGCTGATCATATTGTTAACTGTGCTGGGTGATGTGTATGTGCCTGACTCACTAAAACCCTTTCAAATGATTATTATTGTTATCATCATCATCATTATTCCAAAATAGTAATCTTGGTATCTTAAAGTGTTGCAAAGATTGATAATCAGTTCTGTTTGACTGGTTGGATAGGTAACTAAAATCTTAAACATATTCTATACTGAAGAAACTTTTCCCACAATTTCTTAAGTAATTGTCTCTTGGAAGTTTGAAACATATGTGCCTCCATTGAAAAGAGAAAACGACTTCTTTGTTGTGTGGTGGTTTGTAACTACTAACCTGGGTGGTTTTTCATGATTCAGCATTCAAAAGATTTTTGCAGCTAAGTGTAGAAATATGAAGACACTTGCATAATCTTGCATGGAAAAAAGCAGGAGAAAAAAAAAGGGAAAACAGCTTATTAGTAGTCACAGAAGTGTAGAAATAATTATTTGAGGATTTTTAAAAGTTAAAGATTTCAAAAGTTTCTATTTTTTCCTAATATAATAGTATTAGATGGAGTAAATACTGCTACCTAATTGATAGAGTTGTTTAGTTTGGTTTCCTTACTGTAGATACAGAATGCATATCAATCTGTGTAACACCATCTTATTTTAGGGCAGGGGTCCTCAAACTACAGTCCACGGGCCAGATACATCCCCCCAGGGTCCTCAGTCCGGCCCCCCAGTATTTACAGAACCCACCCACCCCCGCCGGGGGTTTTAGGGGGAAACCAAGCAGCCGCAGGTGACTGCCTGCCACTTAATCCACGGGCCAGCCCCCTGTTTAAAAAGTTTGAGGACCCCTGGCATAGGGGATTTATCAATTCAACCTTCATATGCTCACAGTGAAATTTCCTCCTCTAGTCTTCGAGCTAAAATATACAAGATTTGGGTTTTGCCTTTACTTTGCTTGCTCTTCAGAATTTGTTCAGAACCTATTCTGAAGTTCTCTGAATAAAATGGTAGAATTGAGTCTTATTTTTTTTTTAAGCAAACATTTTTCTGAATAGAAATAATTTTATATACTTTTTTCTACATAGTACATCTTAAGCCAAATACTATATTTGATAACTGGAAGCTATGGGTGGTATTGGGATGTATAGGGAATGCACAACTGGATGAGCCATCTTATCTCCTCTCTGCATTGATTATCAACATAGTGAAGATGGAGATGCTGATTGCCTCTTCATCATAGAGTCATTTAGGTTTGAAAAGACCTTTGAAATCAAGTCCAACTGTTAACCCAGGACTGCCAAGCCCACCACTGAACCATGTTGCTAAGCACCACATCTATGTGTTTTTTAACTACCTCCAAGGATGGTGACTCAGTAACCTCCCTCGGCAGCCTGTTCCAACACTTGACCACCCTTTCAGTGCAGAGATTTTTCCTGATATCCAGTCTAAACCTCCCCTGGCACAACTTGAGGCTGTTTCCTCTCATCCTGTTGCTGGTTATATGGGGAACAGACTGACCCCACCTTGCTACAGCCCCTGTCAGGGGCAGCAGTGCAGAACGAGAACGTCCCCCCAAGGCTCCTTGTCTCCAGGCTGAACAGCCCCAGTGCTCTCAGCTGCTTCTCATGAGACTTGTGCTCCAGCCCCTTCCCCGGCTTTGTTGCTCTTCTTTGGATGCACTGGAGCACCTCAGTGTCTTTGTTGTCACGAGGGGCCCAGGACTGAACCCAGGGCTGGAGGTGCGGCCGCCCCAGTGCGGAGGGCAGGGGGACGGTCACTGCCCTG